>SNVD02008601.1:0-106790 GCA_013180625.2 Boswellia sacra
TCAAAAATCCTAAACTGTTCCTTAAACCTCTGCAGAAATTTTAGTATAAATCTAGGCAACAATAATTTCTAGTAAATAACATTGTATCAAGCTAAGGAGAATATGATCTTACCTTGAAATTCTCTGTGTTTCAAAGCCTCCACTTAGCTTTCACTTTTTAAAATCCTAATTGTGATGTCATAATAATGTTTATATATAAGTGTTTCAAAAGAGATAAAATTCAACCATTATTAATCTCTTTCAATTTAAATCTAATTAAAACTCTTTTTTTTATAATTATTTTCATTATCCTTGACTAACTCCCATTATGACTTATATAGCCCTATCAAAAAATTACGGTTGTTACAGCTTTGCTTTGATGTCCTTATGATCCTGCACAATATCAGTCAAAACAAAATTGATCAAAGCAAATTGTTCTTCCACATTGCTCATGGGATTTTTGCGTACTCTTCTTGGATTTGGTTCGAGTGTAGGCATATTAGTTTTATCATGCAAGCGATGCAAAAAAGTCTTTTGTGATGGATTTAGACAAAATTTTAGTGTGTTCTTTAGGGCTAATGGGAATACCATTTTGAGCTAAAATGCCTTGAATTAAACAAGGAAAGACAAGCAAATGGTAGTCGAATTGATATGGTGCAATCTGAACAATCATCCGATAAATCCATAAACCTAGATTAATAGGTCTATCGGTGCCCAAGCAAAATAGAAATTATCTCCCCTGACCTGGTTTTGGTGTGAAGAGGGAAACCAGTCAAATTGAACAATTTTATGCAATACCCTATACTTCTTTTAAAGATATTGTTGATCAATTTCATCTCTTGGATTTCAATCTATATCCCCTCGACCAGTTAACTCCTTCATCACAATTGCCATATCAAAGTTTTTATCCATAGAAAGCAGACTACCTATTGGTATATCAAAGAATGTGTTGATGACATTTGGTGACAATTTCACAAACTTTCCTCAGCAATACACTTTGTGATAATGATAGCTCTTTGGGTCGTCAACGGAAGCAGTGATATTTGCATAAAATTCTTGAAGTAGAGACTTAATAGGGGGTAGGAAGTTGTTTACCATTCGAGTCCAGTAAATAGACTCAAGAAGCTCACTCAAACCATATTTGTTAAAGTCGTTAGCTTCACTGGCCTTTCACTCTGCGACTTCCTCTTTGACGTATAATTTAAGAAGTTCTAATTAACGGCTACTGAGAGGAATTTGTTGAACTTCGATTTCACCTTGTATTTCATTCTCTTGACAGGAATTAACTCATCTTCACTCATTGCAAGATCAATGGGGATCTCTGCATGATGTTGTTGCGAACGAGACAACTGTGAGTTGTCGCTACTGTTGTGACCAGAGTCATGTTGGGAAGATGATGAACTGGTGGTCTTTGAAGAATCAGAAGATGTAGCCATTGCTAGGGTTTCAGGGCTGTAATATTGTCTTAGAACAGAGAGAAGCAAGATGAGAGAGAGTGAAGACACTATTGATCGAGTATGGTATGAACAAAGAATGCCCAAACTGTATTTGTGATATACTTGGGAAGGGCTAATTTTTAAGATATTTTTGTTTCCCACAAAATTAAATTTAAATCATTTTCCAAAACAACTTAATGAATATCATTAATGAACAAGAATTTAAAATTTGATTTCCATTAAAATAAGCAATTATAATAGAGTTAAGATTCCCGCCACTGAAGTTTCTCCCCCTCAATTCAATAAAGTTGACATGACATTTTGACATATAGACACAAGAAAACTCAAATTTTAGATAGGCACAAAGAGCATCATATGATATGAAAAACACAACAGAAAATAGTTAAATGTAACATAACAACAATATCTAAACATCATATGAATCATTCTAAGGAAACATATTTCAGAGCTGTTTATTCTCTTCACATGAAAGCTGCTTTCATTTATCTTTTCAATTGATTGAGATGTCAAAAATATTATTTTGACATATTAAGAATTAATCCCATGGATTATAAATACAATAGCTTTCACATAATATAGAGGTAGCCCTTTTCATTTGAGTGGGTAACCTCAACATATTTCTCAGATACCCTGAGGTTACTTTTAATGATAGCTTTCACACAACATATATTGGTAGCCCTCTCTGTATTTTTTATTTTAAATCAGTTATCTTATCATTGACACAATTTTTATATTACAGCTCACAAATGCTAAATTAGAAGAAAACTTATGATATTGCATATATAATTAACATAACAACATGCAAAGTTTATTTAGAAAACTAACAGATGTCTAAGGCCTTTCTTAGATTCTCAAATCTTGTTGTATCTAATGCCTTAGTGAACAAGTTAACTAATTGTTTATCAGTGGAGATGTGTTCAATGTGTATCACCTTAGACTCTACTAGTTCCCTTATAAAATGGTATCTTATGTCAATGTGTTTTTGATGCGTTCGAAACTAGCAAGTATACTAGTCGCACAAGTAATAAAGTGATAAGTAGATATCGTTCCTACAAGGATTGATTCTAATTGAATTTGTTATTCCCAGCAATAATTAACTAAATGGGGGGTTTTGTTGGTTGATTAACTATATAAAAAACTGAATACGACGGTAATTAATGAATAACACAATGCAAACTTAATTGAAATGGGAATTAATCAATGATAAAAATCTGGTTAAGGGATCATTCTCCACCACAAGATATGTATTTGCGAATTAATTGTAGAATTATCATCCAATTACACCATTGAAATTATCAACCGTAGATAACAATAAGCTCTGTTATCCCAATCTTTCCTTACTTTGTTGTTAAATAAAACAGGCTCTTTATTTAATCTCTATCCATTAAACAACCTAGAACAAGCTCTCTAAATTTGATTCAATGGATGCATTACGATAAGAAAGATAGGTTGATCTAAGCAATAAACACACAAGCTCGGATTATTTAACTTAGGTTGTATTCTCCAATTGCAATCTCTGATCACAATTTTGCTTCTAAGGATTAGAAATTCAAGACAATTACGGATCAAGATTTCTAGTCTAGCAATAGACAATATCCAGATTTTATTCAGTTGGCCACCCAAATACAATCCAGCAAGCAATCATAAGCATTAAACATGGAAAAATACAAGCAACTTCAATTAGAGAATTGGATAACAATTCCTTGCACAATCAATTCATAAAAACCATATCAAGAGCTTTGAAATCACCCTCAACCAATTCAGATTTAGTTACACATATTCAGATAGAATAAAAATACAATACAATATGGAGACATTCCAGAAAATGAAAGGGAAAGGGAAAACTTAGCAAATTTGATGAAATCTCTTAGGATTTTTAGTTTTTCCTCTTTCCAAGCCTTCAATCTCCTTCAAGAACTCTAAGGGATGAGAGAAATCCAAAGATGCAGCCTCCTCCACGTTCTCCCCCTTTCAAGTTATGAAAATAAAACCCTAAAATATGTTTATATACTCTGCTACAGTAACTTGCTACAGTGCCCTCGTATTTAATAACATGCTACAGTGATATGTGGAATTACAAATATACACTTCTCATACCACTTTTATCACAACTTTAGGTACACTACATAAATTTGTGAACCGTAAATTTCTCCAAAAAATAGACTTCGAGAGCTTTCCAATGGTATATAGCATGTTATCCGGTTAATTGTATATCGATACAATCAACTCCGAGAAATTGGCTGATTAGCAGAGTTGAAAATGAAGGGTTTTACTCCATTTTTGTGCAAGTTGCTCCAAAACTCCTACAAACATCAAACCACACAAAAATATAAAAATACCAAGGAATATAGCAAAGAAACATGGACGAATTGATATAAAAGTAATACATAAATAGACACCTATCAAATTCCCCCACACTTATACTTTGCTAGTCCTCGAGCAACTAAAATGATACGAAACAAAACTAAACCGAAACAGAATCAAAGAAAAATTAAAACACACACAAATGCTTCAACTTGCAAATAGGCCTCAAAGATTGTACTTAATTATACCCAAGGAAAACTTCAAAATAATGCACTTGATCAAGAATTTTATCTCAAAGATTAGTTTCGCTTCACTTCAATTCCTCAAGTGTGTGTGTGTAGATCCATTCTCACCTATTCACTTGTAACCCGGATGAGTTTATGCATAAAAATGAATCATATTTAATATTGAAGATGTGCATATAAATGAACTCCATAGGCTTGCTTTTCAAGTCACTCTCCACTAATGTAGACATGCACAACACCAAGGATCAAGTAGGACTTTATTAAGCTTGTAACGTTTGGCTTGGGTGAAGGTATGATAAAGGATAATAATTTGACTCAAATCACCCACAAACACATAAATCATTCAAGACTATGTAGAGCTCAACCCTATAACATAACTTTATTTCAATTCACCAAGTTATTCCCCCAAACTTATTTAGAACACTCAATCTTTTTCTTTTTTGTAGAAAACAAAAAGAAAACTACACCCCCACACTTTGTTGTTTCATTCTTTTAAGAACACTTAAGGGTATAGATCTCTTATTCTTCTTCTTTTGTTCTCTTTTTTTTTTTTTTTTTACACTTCCCCTCCCCCACACTTAAACAACACATTGTCCCCAATGTGTAAGTATGTGGACAATAAGTACAGATTGGCTTTTTTCTTTTTTTCTTTTTTTTTCAAACATAATGGAACTCACTTGCATTGCTCATGACACATTCCAACCTCCTCTAACTTCCCAAAACTAGAACATAGCTCAAAATTTAATTGTGAATGATCTACATGCTCATAGGTAAGGGATAAACTGTTTGGAACAAATTCATTTGAGGTTAGGAAATCTTTTAGTGAGTTAACAAAGAAAAGGCTTACAGCGGCTCAAAGGGGTAACTAGGGATCAATTTCTGTCAAGGTTGGCTATTAAGGCTCAAACAGTCCAAAGATGGCCTAAATCATTTCCCCAATGTTGCACAGTCTAGGATTTCGCCCTCGAGTGACCATCAAACAAGTTCTAGAATTCATTGAAATCTGAAGAAACATTTAAATTACATAAACTTTCTCTAAGTGAACAAATATCTCAGTGATAATAACTCAGTGCTCAATGTTGCGGAAGGAATCAAAAGCAAAGCGAAAACCAATAAACATTTCAAGCACACAGATCCATGCATCATTATCATTTTCCAAGAGTTATTCTTAATTCAATCATTATCTTATCATTGACCCACAAAATGCAAGAAAAGAGGTACGTGGCGTTATTACACCTGAGTCAAGATTGTATATTTCAACAATCCTTAGGACCAGTAGCCCGCAGACTTAAGGTTTCCAGCCTATGTACCTTTATTATGAAGAACAAAACAAGAAACAAGACACTTCAAACAACATGAAATAAACAAACTACAAAGTTATTAAGGAAGAATGCGTTTCAAGGGTTAAGGAAACCCCATATTCTTCCATTCTCAGGTTTTTCCACAATTTTTTTAAATCGAAACTGATAAAGATAAAAACACATAACAACTCTAAATTACGCAAAACTAAACTCACTCATAAAATAACAAAGTTCAACAAGTCAGCAAACAAAAACAAGTTAGTTTAGAATGGGTCTAAAAAGTTTAGAAGTTAGCCTCCTTATTCAGCCATTATGGATTGAAGAGATCCAGAATGCGTTTCAAGAGAACTTGAACTTTTTAAGCCACCACTCTAAAAACCGAGATTAGAAAATATTACCTGTGACGAAAGAAATAACCTGAAAAAGCTCAAAAGAAACGACATGAAAAATCTCAAATAAACACGCTAAAAAGAAAGCAAACAAAAACGAAGCAAACCAGCAAATAGAGATTACAGATGGAGTGTTAAATCTAGTTTACGCCTCTTATTGCCTTCTCCAAACCAATCTATCCGAGCTATTGTTGGATCAGGCGAATAGACGAATGCTTGTAATTTGTCAATTAACTCCCTTGTAGTTGAAGCTGTAACCAGGATTTGCCTCGCCGACTGTGAGATGAAGTTTTTTTCTACTGCTTGATCAAGAAAAGACAACAAACCATCAAAAAAATTATTGACATTTAACAACCCAATGGGTTTCCGATGGATGTTTAGCTGTGCCCAAGAGGTGATTTGAAATATCTCCTCTAATGTACCATAACCACCGGCAAAGCTATAAATGCATCGGACTTAACAACCATATGTGCAATACGCTCATGCATACTAGAGACCTGTAACTCTTCCCCGATTGTGTTGCCTACGATATCTCGTACAGCTAATGGTTTGGGGATAATGCCGAGAACTTTGCTCCCTCCCAGGGATGCAGTTGTCGACACACACCCCATTAACCCAAGACTAACCCCTCCATAAATCAAATGAATACCCCTCGCAGCTAATGTCCTACCAAGATCAAGAGCTGCTGTTGTAAACTCTCCAGCTTTACCAAATTGCGATCCACAAAATACGCATATATTTTGGAATCGCCGAATTGGTGTTTTCTCCATTTCTAAAAGTGCTCTAAACTCGTGCAAGACAATGATGTACGTTAGATATTATACGATTCAAGTGCAAGATAGGTTATAAAATGACATTTGAGAATATGCAAAATGGATATATACACACGTAAAACTCTCAAATTTGACACATGGGGACATAATTTCGGTGGGGGTTGCTCGATGCAGATTTATCGCCCCAAGATTTGAAAAAATGAGATATGCTTTCGGCAAGGTTTGACAAAACCTACACACTTGTCTCCCACGTGAAGCATGAAAAATGGAGATACACTTTCGGCGGGGGTTGACAAAACCGTCACACTTGTCTCCCACGTGAAGCATCAAAAGTAGAGATAAACTTTCGGCGAAGGTTGACAAAACCCCCACACTCATCTCCACGTGTGCTTATGACATGGGGTAGTCATATGGTTTGTCAAAAAGAAAACTTGAAATTAAACAAACAAAATCAACAAACAACAACAACACAAAACAACATTGATAATCAGATCAAACGAAACAAGAAAGAAATAAAATTCGACAACAACAACACACATTCAAATATACAAGTAGTTGTGATTGTGGCTCACATCTTCTCTGGTTTTACGTCCAGTAACGGCTGAAACGCCTTCTATGAGTCGGGGATTTGCTTCCCATCCAGTTTTCTTATAAACTGGCAAACAGGGTCGTTTTTAGTCAGATTCCCTAGACGATGATGCTGCATTTCATCACGAAATTGTGTCCATAGATTAAGCAATTCACGCTGAACAAGTCCACAAGAATGTGATTCGAGAGTTAACAAAACATTATCCAGCGACTCATTACTCAAACCATTCTTAATAAATGAAAGTTTATCTTCTCTATTCCTGGACGCAAAACCTAATTAACGACAAGTCTGGTTACAATTCCATCTAGCACATTTATAACATACTTGTAACCTTTTCGCTCTTCGCCTCTTGGCGTAGTAGCTCTTTCCTAGACCAGGCATGTATTTTGCGAGATTAATGTCCGGCTCACCGGACAATCTCACCTTGGCTTCGATCAGCCATCGGATATCAGCAGGCACATTTAGGAGCATCAACGCCCAAAGTCTAGTCATCCGTACTTTATAAATTTTAAACACAGCATTTTTAGGAAGTGAAGGGAAATATTTACGAAGGTTCGACAGAAAGATATCGGCATCCATTGAAGAGGAGAAAAGTAGAGATATTACCGATAATACGATTGAGTCTGTTTTTCCCCAAGATATGCACGTTTCAAACCTTCGAGCAATGGCTTCAGCTCTCGTTTGGATGTTTCTTCAAGCTGTTGCACAAATGAGTTCGAAGTACGAAATAATCAAATTAAACAAAACAAAGGAAAAGAAAAGAGCAGAAACGAAACTAAAGACACATAAAAGAGATAACAACACGATATCAAACAAAAGTAAAAAAAACGTAAAAAAAAATATAAAAACAAATAAGACAGATGGCAAAGAGAGATAAAACCTGGTCAATTTGATGGTCTACGAAAGGAATCTCCTCGAGACACAAAAATTGATCATTATTCCTTATTTTATTTTTTCTTTTCTTTTTTTATTTATTTTTTAAAAACATTGGGTTGCCTCCCAATAAGCGCTTGGTTTAACGTCCTCAGCCCGATGTTGGTTCCATCATGGCAGGGTCCAATCTCCGCTGTTCTTCTCTAGTGGGCTTGGATCCTTTTTCCAACAAGAATTGGTGTATGCATATGGCTGGGCCTTGGATGTTAGCAATCGTCCACCCAATAGCTGTTTTATGGTCTGTAAGTATTCGGACGAGTTTCTCTTCTTGTATTCGTGCAAGGCCCATTTCTATTATAATTGGCAAAGGATCATTCTCACTCAAGAATCCATGCCTCAAATGATCTTGAAGAAGCTTAAGCTCCAAGCAGGGGCTGTCATCACAGAAGAAGAATTTTCTCATTAGATAAAGGAAATTGAATGTACGAAACATTCATACTATTTGTGGTATTGCGTGATGGCTCATCTAAGCTTGCCACAACTTTCTCCATTTCTTTAGACACTTGTATCAAAATTTCTGACTTCTTAGAATTTTCTGTCCCTATGTGCTCAGTAATAGCTATATCCAATCCATTCTTGCGAGTTAACTCAAAACAGTGTTGTGGCAGAGAATCAGTAATGTCAACTACAAAAACAGAATATAAGTCACTAGGGTACCTCATTGGCTCAAAAATATTGAAACAGATCACCTTGCCATCAAACATTATGGTGAGAGTGCCATCATAAACATCAATCTTGGTTCTAGCAGTTTTCGAGAATGGTCTCCCTATAAGAATCGGTGTTGGATTAGGAGATGTCTCATCTTCTATTTCAAGAACATAAAAGTCTACTGGGAAAAGCAATTGATTCCCTGCACAAGCACATCTTCCACAACTCTTTTGGTATATGCATTAAAACAATCAGCAATTTGAATGGTAATACCAATTTTCGTAAAAGGTCCAAGATTAAAGAAGCATAAATAGAATATGGCATGATGTTAATAGATGCTTCTAAATCTAACATAACTCTTTCAAACTTGGTTTTACCAATGGTGCATGGCATGGTGAACATACCTGGATCTTTGCACTTTGGAGGAATTTTCCTTTGCAATACAGCTGAAACATCTTCCCCCACACTTACTTTCTCATTTCTTTTTAACTTTTTTTTGCTGGTGCATAACTCCTTGAGACATTTTGTATAATGAGGTACTTGCTCGATAGCATCCAGAAGTGGTATATTTACCTCGATTTTGTGAGAAGTTTTCAGGATTTCTTGTTCTTGTTCCTCCTTCGATTTTGCAAATCTACTAGGAAAAAGTGGAGGAGAAACATATGAAGGAATGGGAGTTATAGGATTTACCTGGGAAGTCAGTGTTTTGTTCATGGTGGAAGTGGTGTCATCTCCTTCATCAGTTTGTGATTTCTTTGGCAGGACATCTAATTGCTCTCATTTTGCAAAGTTATCTCAAAAGAATTCTCTCTTGGATTGATCACCGTTTGACAAGATAATTCTTCTGAGCCTTGGCCCTCGAATTTGCTCATGCTAGTGGCCAATTGTCCCATTTGATTTGCCAGGTTTTGGATACTTGCTCTAGTTTCCTGCTGGAATTGAATTGTGTTACTGGCAAGTGCATTAACAATATCCTGGAGTGACATACCTGAGTTTTCTAAAGCTGGTTGTGGTGCTGGCTGTGGCATTGGTGGTGGTTGCATTTGAAAAGGTTGCTGCACTCTAGGTTGATTGAAACCTTGTGGCCGATTTGGTATCACATTTGGAGTGATTGGTTTATGATTCCAGTAACTGAAATTATGTTGATCTTCCCATCCAGCATTGTAAGTGCTAGAGAAAGGATCATACCATTGCCTCGTTTGTCTTGGAAATCCACCCATGGCATTGGCTTGTTCCATATATTCTTATTGTAAAGTTGGATACATGTCGATTGGATGCTCCATCGTAGAATATATCCCACATTCATAAGATTTTTGCATATCTCCTACAGCCATGTTTTCCACCAGAGAGGTTAGCTCAGAAAGTTGTTGTTCAATGTTCGGAGTGCTTACCTCATTTACTCTCCATGGTACTTGTGGCTCAAATCCGCTACTGAATTGATATAAGTTTACTGCCATGTTGTCTAAACACAAACAATCAGAAAAGAAAAACAAAGAAAATATGAATCAACAATGAAAACAAAATAACAAATCGATTAGAAAATCAATCCCCGGCAACGGCGCCAAAAACTTGATGCGTTCGAAACTAGCAAGTATACTAGTCGCACAGTAATAAAGTGATAAGTAAGATATCGTTCCCACGAGGATTGATTCTAATTGAATTTGTTATTTCCAGCAACAATTAACTAAATGGGGGGTTTTGTTGGTTGATTAACTAGATAAAAAACTGAATACGACGGTAATTAATGAATAACACAATGCAAACTTAATTCAAATGGGAATTAATCAATGACAGAAATCTGGTCAAGGGATCATTCTCCACCACAAGATATGGATTTGCGAATTAATTGTAGAATTATCATCCAATTACACCATTGAAATTATCAACCGTAGATAACAATAAGCTCTGGTATCCCAATCTTTCCTTACTTTGTTGTTAAATAAAACAAGCTCTTTATTTAATCTCTATCCATTAAACAACCTAGAACAAGCTCTCTAATTTAATTCAATGGAAGCATTACGATGAGAAAGATAGGTTGATCTAAGCAATAATCACACAAGTTCAGATTATTTAACCTAGGTTGTATTTTCCAATTGCAATCTCTGATCACAATTTTTCTACTAATGATTGGAAATTCATGACAATTACGGATCAAGATTTCTAATCTAGCAATAGACAACAACCAGATTATATTCAGTTGGCCACTCCAAATACAATCAGCAAGCAATCATAAGCATTAGATATGGGAAAATGCAAACAACTTTAATTAGAGAATTGGATAACAATTTCTTACACAATCAACTCACAAAAACCATATCAAGGGCTTTGAAATCACCCTCAACCAATTCAGATTTAGTTACACATATTCAGACACAATACAAATATAATACAATACATATCAATTCCAGAAAATGAAAGGGAAATGAAAAACTTAGCAAATCTGATGAAATCTCTTAGGATTTGTAGTTCTTCCTCTTTCCAAGCCTTCAATCTCCTTCAAGAACTCTAAGGGATGAGAGAAATCCAAAGATGCAGCCTCCTCCACGTTCTCCCCCTTTCAAGTTATCAAAATAAAACCCTAAAATGTGTTTAAATACTCTGCTACAGTGAATTGCTACAGTGCCCTGTATTATACATGCTACAGTGACTTGTGGAATTATATTTCTATACATCTCACACTGTTTTGATTACAACTTTTGGTACACTGAATGGATTTATAAACCGTTAATTTCTCCAGAAAATAGACTTCGAGAGCTTTCCAACGGTATATAATATGTCATCGGGTTCATTGTATATCAATACAATTAAATCCGAGAAGATGGTTGACTAGCAGAGGTGAAAATGAAGGGTTTTAATCCATTTTTGTGCAAGTTGCTCCAAAACTCCTACAAACATCAAAACCACACAAAACCATAAAAATACCAAGGAATATAGCAAAGAAACATGGACAAATTGATATGAAAGTAATACATAAATAGACACCTATGAATTTTGTTCTAGCATCTTGACCAAGATTTTTTGAAATGTTTATGGCACTAGTATTATCACAAAACACAGTTATAGGTTTTTGTTAAATACAATAATCACTCAACATTTGCTTTATCCATAGCTGTTATGTATTCAGTTTCAGTAGTAGATAAAGAAATAGAATTCTGCTTTTTGTTGTGCCAAGAGACTAAGTTAGTACCAAGATAAAAACATCCTCCTAATGTGCTTTTTCGGTCATTTGCATTTCCTGCCCAATCAACATCAATAAACCCTGTAAGATACTCGTTTGTATCCTTAGAAAATCATATACCACAATCATAGGTTTCATGTACATACTTGATGATTCTTTTAGTTGCTGCCGGATGTGACTCATTGGGATTTGCTTAAAATCTTGCACAAAGTCCTGCACTAAAGCACAAGTCCGGTCTACTTGCTGTGAGGTATAATAAACTGCCAATGATGCTTCTATACAAACTTGCATCAACCTCTTTTCCTGTATTATCTTTTGAAAGTTTCAGGTTAGTACTTTACAAGATTTTTCACATATTTTGATTGAGATATGAATATCCCATCATTCATTTGCTTAACCTGCAATCCAAGAAAGAAATTTAATTCTCCTACCATGCTCATCTCAAACTCTTCCTGCATCAACTTAATAAACTCATTAGTTTTGCTTTTGTTAGTTGATCCAAACACAATGTCATATACATATATTTGAGCAACAATAAAATAGTTAGATGCATGTTTGATAAACAAAGTCTTATCATTGCTGCCTCTTCTATAACCTCTGTTGATCAAAAAGTTTGTCAACCTTTCATACCAAGCTCTAGGAGCTTGTTTCAATTCATACAAAGCTTTATGCAATTTGTACACAAAATCGGGATGTTTAGGATCTTCAAAACTCTTAGGCTATTCACCAAAAACTTCTTCATTGAGATAGCCATTTAAAAAGGTTGTTTTAACATCTATTTGGTACAACCTAAAATCAAGCAAATAAGCAATTGCAAGTAGTAATCTGATTGACTCAAGTCTAGCTACTGGTGCAAAGGTTTCATTAAAGTCTATGCCTTCTACTTGTGTGTAACCTTGTGCTACTAGCCTAACCTTATTTCTTGCTACTTGACCACTTTCATCAGTTTTATTCTTGAATATCCATTTAGTTCCATTGACATTTGCATTTTTTGGTCTAGAAACTAATTCCTATACTTCATTCCTTTTAAACTGATTAAGTTCATCTTGCATTGCCTGAATCTAAACATCTTTTTTTAAAACTTCTTTCACATTTTTTGGTTCAACTAAAGAAACATAACATGCAAATCTCACTTGGTTCCTTAACTTGCTCCTAGTTTTTATCATGCCATCTAGTGTTTCAATCATAGAGCTGGTTGGATGTGCCTTCTGTATCCAAGTGGGTGGATCTTCTCTTTCATCTTCATTTCTGATTGAGGTTCTATTCAAATCTAAGTTGTCAGTTGTCTTTGTTATGTCGAATGTAACAACAGTTGTTTCCTCTTTTATAACTGAATCATTTCTATTATTGTTGCTGTCAGAATTAGATTTTTCTGTATCTTTCATAAAGTTGGTTATGTTTTCCTCTTGTGAGTATTTTGCATAATCATCCAGATCATCAAATACTATGTTTGCAGATTCCATGTTAATTCGAAGATTATAAACTCGAAATGCTTTGCTGTTTTGTGCATATCCCACAAAACTCCTTCATCACTTCTTGGATCTAATTTGCCTAACTGCTTTCTGTCATTTAAAATGTAACACCTGTATCCAAAAATATGAAAATATTTCAAATTAGGTTTTCTATCTTTCAAATTTTCATAAGGTTCTGGTTAGTGCTAAGTCTTAGAAAAACTCTATTTGAAATGTAACAAGTGGTGCTTATTGCTTCAGCCAATAGCCTTTGGGTCAACTTTTTACTATTAAGCATCTCTCTAACTAACTCTTGAAGAGTTCTATTCTTCCTTTCCACAATGCCATTTTGTTCAAGAGTTTTGGCAGCTAAAAATTCATGTTCAATTCCATAATATTTGCAAAAGTTAGCACAGCTAACATTTACAAACTCCTAGCCATGATCACTTCTTATTTTCACTATCTTACCAATGTTCCTATTTTGCTCATTTTCAAGCTTAATACAAAGATTGCTGAAAGCTTCAAAAGTGTCAGATTTTTCTTTCACAAAATCAACCCAAGTATATCAAGAAAAATCATCTACACAAACAAATATGTATCTCTCACCAGTAATGCTTTCAATTTGCATAGGACCCATAAGATCTATGTGAAGCAAATCAAGTATTTTGGATGTGCTAAGACATGGAATGGATTTGCATGAATTTCTAATTTGTTTTCCCATTTGACATGGTCCATAAATTTTATTAACTTTGTCATCAAGTTTAGGAACTCCTTTTATAACACCTAACTTAGTTAATTTAACCAAGTCTTTGTAATTTAAGTGTCCTAATTTTTTATGCCACAATTCCAAATCTGAAATCTTAGCGTGAAATGCAATTTCAATAGATAACAATTATCTAAAGATCTCTTTCCTTCTAAAACGCATTTACCACAATTGTCTAAGACTATGCATTCGTTTTGTGAGAAATTAACAATATACTTGTTATCACATATCTGACTAATACTAATTAGATTAGCTTTCAAACTTTTAACTAGCACGACATTGTGAAAATTGGGTTGTCCTTTGGCATTCAAAATGCATCTACCAATGATCTTACTCTTTGCTTTATTTCCATAAGTGACATTTCCTTCCCTGCATGCTTCAAAATTTTTCAAAAACTGTTTATTTCTAGTCATATGCCTGGAACAGCCACTGTCAAAATACCATAAATTGTTAGAAGAATGTTTAAGAGCAGTAAGAGCAACTTTGCAGACTATCTTCTCGTTCTTAACTCACAGCAGTCGTGACTTTGATAATAGTTTGAATTGTTTTGATCTTTTATGCAAAAGATTCAACAATTTAGAGCATCTAGGTCTAATATGTGACGATCTACTTGCCCGAATGGTACTCATGATGAACTTTGGGTGCCTATAGGGTCCTGAGTTTGAGTGGGGGACGCGCCCACTTGGTGGAACAAAGCCGTGCAGGGCCTGCGGGTACCCAAAGCGGACAATACGATTTACTATACGATTGGGTTCGGACCGGCTTATGTACCGGGACGGGGTGGGTTTAGGGCCCTAGCCCAGATCGTCATAATAAAATGCGCTGCCCGAATGGTACTCATGATGAACTTTGGGTGCCTATAAGGTCCCGGGTTCGAGTGGGGGACGCGTCCACTTGGTGGAACAAAGCCGTTCGGGACTTGCGCATGCCCAAAGCGGACAACACGGTTTACTATGCGATTGGGTTCGGACCGGCTTGTGTACTGGAACGGGGTGGGTTGAAGGGCCCTGGCCCAGATCGTCACACTCTGTCACGCCCTAACATCTCTTATTTAGAGACTTTAGGGGTGATTGAATTAGAAATTAATAAAAAGTTCATCATCAATATCTCATCTTTTTTTTTTTTTTACATCACATGAATTCATCACAACATTTGGCTATTTGTTCAAAATAAACTTTACATATATTAGTGACTAAATTCAATACATAAATTGCTAGTCACATAACAAAATCTCCCATCATAACCTCGGAGAAACAAGACCGTCCCCAAAAATCATTGTATGCATGCAGACTGCAGACTCCTTCGGAAAGCTCTGGAACATCACTAGTATGAACATTCTTCTGTGTACCTGTGGAGGGAGGGGGTCAGCATAAAGCCTAGTAGGAAAAATTATAACATTACTAAGTCACATGCATTCATCAATTATTTAATTACAAAATTGCACACCCAATCATAATAATGGAAACAATTATGTTTATTCGCACATCAAATTCATATTCGTGTTCCCCTTCGATCTGTATACAAAACGGCTCATCCAAGGTCCAACACATTATATTATTATATTCGCGTTCCCTTTAGATCCGTATACAAAACGGTCCATCCAAGGTCCAACACCTTATATTATTATATTCGTGTTCCCCTTGGATCCATATACAAAACGGCCCATCCAAGGTCCAACACTAAGGATTTCATATCCGCATTCTCCTTGGATCCGTATGATTGCACACCCAATCATAATAATGGAAACAATTATGTTCATTCGCATATCAAATTCATATTTGTGTTCCCCTTCGATCTGTATACAAAACGGCTCATCCAAGGTCCAACACATTATATTATTATATTCGCGTTCCCCTTAGATCCACATACAAAACGGTCCATCCAAGGTCCAACATTTTATATTATTATATTCGTGTTCCCCTTGGATCCGTATACAAAACGGCCCATTCAAGGTCCAACACTAAGGATTTTATATCCGCATTCTCCTTGGATCCGTATATGAAACGGCCTATCCAAGGTTTAATGCATACATTAACAACATTTCAATATTATTACTATGATAAATCTCAAGAAAATACAATTTTTTATGCAAAATTCAAGACTTTTTGAGAAATGTACAGTCGATTTGGGGTGGTTCTTTAATTTCGCTCTACACTCGACACAATGCACCTCGACACTCGACACACGACACACGACACTCAACATGCGCGTCGAGTCATGCATACAACGCGTGATACTGTTCACTCAACACTTGACGCTAGACACTCGACACAGTGCCTCTCGACACTCAACACTAAAACCCGCACATTGAGTCGCGCACATAATGCGCGACACTTTTCACTCGACACGCAGTTACAGACACTCGGCACCTGACACCTCTTACTTGACACTCCTCTCGACACTAGACGACAAACACTCGACACTCGACCTTTTCATACCCGAAACTCGACATATGCCTCTCGACACTAGATATATGTCACTCGACACTCGACCCTGGACACTCGACTTTTTTCACTTGGCACTCGACAAAAGAATGTTGATTGCTATCGAGGGAAACATCAAAATCGAAATCCAGAGTTGTGAACCTGTTCTATTAAGCCGGTTAAAGCATCCCATTCCCAGATTTCGATTCCTAACTTCAAAAATTCACCAAAAATCCATTTTAACTCCAAATTCAATGAAATCAATGGCTAATTAAAGCTTCATATATTTATTTTCCTAAACAAATGAAAAATCATACAATTCTCAACAAAAAAAAATGCATCAGCTCAAACAACATAAGACAGTCACATGAACTACAACTCCTCTCAAAACCATCTCTACTTCACTTCATCAACACTTAGTTTTCACACATAATTCCTCATTCAAACCACAAATAATCAACTTACAATAAGTAGTTTCACTCATAGTTCACCATCCAAGCAACAAAACAATCAAGTTAGAATAGATCACATGCATAACAAACCAATATCAATTTAACAACACAATACATGACATGAGATAAGCATAGTGTTAGAAAATCCTTACTTGTTTTCCAAGCTTATACACTTCTTTGAAATTTTTCCTCTCTTTTCTTCCCTCTCTTTTCTTCTTCTCCTCCTTCTCTTCTTCTCTTCCTCGAACTGTGAAACTCTTCTTTCTTTTTCCCTTCTTTTTTTCTCCTTCATTCTAGAAAAACCCTCTCTTACATAAATATAAGGCCTTGGTTCATGGGCCTAGGTCCACCAACTTCCAACCCACTCAATCCTTTAGACATAATTTCTAAATTTTGCAATATATAAATGCACATATATTATTTTTCTTTTGAAACTCCATAACCTACGCTCCGAAAAAAAATTTCGTCCTCAAAATTTGAAAATATGAGTAAAAAATTACCTCTTGCAGTCAAAAGCTCTGGATACTTTCTTTGAATCTCTGACTCTAACTCCCATGTGGCCTCTTCAACATCATGATGCTTCCACAAGACATTGAGTAATGGGATAGACTTGCCATGTAGTGTTAGTTCTAAGGTTACATGATAATTTTGATGATAACAAAACACATTAATTCATAAGGTGTTACTAATATGTTTATTTATGTGCAAGAATAAGATTCAATGAAATATTTATAAATTAAGAGGAGGCTTATTAAAATGAAGTGTTGAAGCTAAGGAGAAGACTACATGTTAAAAGCGCCAAAGTTTAAGAACAATGTTTGATTCAAGGAATGTGACACATGAGCAATGTTCAATCAATTGGTCATATATTTCTCTACAAATGTCCAAATGACGTAATTCTTGAGTCTTTGGAAAGCTTGCTCAATTTATAATATTGCATATGTTTTTAAAAAATTCAAATTTCAAGTGCAAGATTGTCCAAATGATCATGCAATTTGTCTTTCAAATTGAAGTAGCTGACATGAGCACTGAATACTCTTTTGACATATCTTGAGCTAGAAATATCAAAATGACTTGATTCTTATGGTATTAGAAAGAGGACTTAATGAGACACATTTTATATGTTTTGAATAAATTCAAATTTGAAATGGAAGGCTGACATAATTGACATACAATTCGGTGGACTGACACAGAGAAGAAAAATCAACTGATATGAGCACCGAATGATGTTTTGCTCATATCCTGAGCTAGAGATATTCAAATGACTTGATTCTTGTGGTATTGGAAAGATGATTCAATGGAGCACATTTCATATTCTTTGAAGAAATTCAAATTTCAAATGGACGGCTGACATAATACACATGAAATTTGGTGGACTAACACAAGAAAGAAAAATCAAGTCACATGAGCACCGAATGATTTTTTGGCCATATCTTGAGCTAGAGATATCCAAATGACTTGGTTCTTAATACGTTGGAAATCTTATTCAAATTTTATGTTTTGCAGATTTTCAAATTTCAAATGAAAAATTGACAAAAATGACAGACAAGATTTTAGTTTTTATGGTGGGCACAAAATTTGGAGTTGGTGTCTTCACTTGAATAAGTTCATCCCATTTGCCTATAAAAGGAGCCCTTCTCCCATGCATTCAGTAAGAAGAAGAGAAGAATCTATCAAGCCACAAATAAGAGAAATATCAAGTTTAGAGAGTTCTTATACTCTTTATCTACTCTTTGAAGAGAATTGTACTTTTGTTGTAAAAATTTTATTTGTTCTTGTATTGTGGTGAGAGTGAGATCTTCTTGTAAAGGATAAAAGTTATCCTTGAGAGAACTCTTTCCTTGGTGAGGTTGTTCATCAAGAATAACTCTTGGTGTGGTGTTATCAAGAGTTGAAGAAAGTTGCCTTGGTGAGGTTGTTCATCAAGAAGAACTCTTGGTGTGGTGTTATCAAGGGTTGAAGGAAGTTGCCTTGGTGAGGTTGTTCATCAAGAAGAACTCTTGGTGTGGTGTTATCAAGGGTTGGAAGAAAAAGTCTTGGTGAGGTTTGATGAGTTCAAAACTAGCAAGTATACTAGTCGCACAAGTAATAAAGTGATAAGTAGATATCATTCCCACGAGGATTGATTCTAATTGAATTTGTTATTTTCCAGCAACGATAAACTAAACAGGGGGGTTTTGTTGATTGATTAACTAGATGAAATATTAATGCAAATAAAGAATAACACAATGCAAACTTAATTGAAGTGAGAATTAATCAATGACAGAAATTTGGCTAAGGGATCATTCTCTACCACAAGATATGGATTTGCGAATAAATCATAGAATTGTCATCCAATTACACCATTGAAATTATCAATCGTAGAAAACAACAAGCTCTGTTATCCCAATCTTTCCTTACTTTGTTGTTAAATAAAACAAGCTCTTTATTTAATCTCTATCCATTAAACAACTAGAACAAGCTCTCTGAGTTTAATTCAATGGAAGCATTACGATAAGAAAGATAGGTTGATCTAAGCAATAACCACACAAGTTCGGATTATTTAACTTAGGTTATATTCTCCAACTGCAATCTCTGATCACAATTTTGCTACTAATGATTAGAAATTAAAGACAATTACGGATCAAGATTTCTAGTCTAGTAATAGACGACATCCAAATTATATTCAGTTGGCCATCCAAATACAATCAGCAAGCAATCATAAGCATTAAATATGGGAGAATACAAGCAACTTCAATTAGAGAATGGATAACAATATCTTGCACAATCAACTCACAAAAACCATATCAAGGGCTTTGAAATCACCCTCAACCAATTCAGATTTAGTTACACATATTCAGACACAATACAAATACAATACAATATGGAGACATTCCAGAAAATGAAAGGGAGAGGGAAAACTTAGCGAATTTGATGAAAATTTCTTAAGATTGTAGTTCTTCCTCTTTCCAAGCCTTCTTTCTCCTTCAAGAACTCCAGGAGATGAGAGAAATCCAGAGCTGAAGCCTCCCACACGTTCTCCCCCCTTCAAGTTATTCAAATAAAACCCTAAAATGTGTTTATATATTCTGCTACAGTAACCTGCTACAGTGTTCCGTATTATACATGCTACAGTGATTTGTGGAATTACATTTCTACACTTCTCACACTGTTTTGATTACAACTTTTGGTACATTGAATGGATTTATAAACCGTAAATTTCTCCAGAAAATAGACTTCGAGAGCTTTCCAACGGTATATAATATGTCATCGGGTTCATTGTATATCAATACAATTAAATCGAGAAGATGGTTGACTAGCAGAGGTGAAAATGAAGGGTTTTACTCCATTTTTGTGCAAGTTGCTCCAAAACTCCTACAAACATCAAAACCACACCAAAACATAAAAATACCAAGGAATATAGCAAAGAAACATGGATGAATTGATATGAAAATGATACATAAATAAACACCTATCAAATTCCCCCACACTTAAACTTTGCTAGTCCTCGAGCAACTACGACGATATGAAACAAAACTAAATTGAAACAGATTCAAAGAAAAAATTAAAACACACATGTTTTAACTTGCAAATAGGCCTCAAAGATTGCACTTAATTATAACCCAAGGAAAACTTCAAAATAATGCACTTGATCCATAATCTCATTACAAAGATTAGTTTCGCTCTACTTCAATTCCTCCAGTGTGTGTGTGTAGAGCCATTCCCACCTAATCATTTGTAACCCGGATGAGTTTATGCATAAAAATGAATCATATTTAATAGTGAAGATGTGCATATAAATGAACTCCATAGGCTTGCTTTTCAAGTCACTCTCCACTAATGTAGATAAGCACAACACTAAGGATCAAGTAGGGCTTTATTAAGCTTGTAACGTTTGGCTTGGGTGAAGGTATTATGAAGGATAATAATTTGGCTCAAATCACCCACAAACACATAAATCATTCAAGACTATGTAGAGCTCAACCTTATAACACAACTTTATTTCAATTCATCAGGTTACTCCTCCAAACTTATTTAGAACCCTCAGTCTTTTTTTTTTTTGTAGAAAACAAAAGAAAACTACACCCCCACACTTTGTTGTTTCATTCTTTTTAAGAACACTCAAGGGTATAGATCTCTTTTTCTTCTTTTTTTTCTTTTTTTTTATTACACTTCCCCTCCCCCACACTTAAACACAATAGAACAGATTGGTTTTTTTTCTATTTTTCTTTTTTCTTTTTTTACAAACACAATAGAACGTAGTTGCATTACTCATGACACAACCCAACCTCCTCTAACTTCCCAAAACCCGAACATAGCTCAAAATGTGATCGTGAATGATCTACATGCTCATAGGTAAGGGATAAACTGTTTGGAAAAAAAATTCATTTGAGGTTAGGAAATCTTTTAGTGAGTTAACAAGGAAAAAGGCTTATAGAGGCTCAAAGGGGTAACTAGGGATCAATTTCAGTCAAGGTTGGCGATTGAGGCTCAAACGGTCCAAAGATGGCCTAAATCATTTCCCCAATGTTGCACAGCCTAGGATTTCGCCTTGAGTGACCATCAAACAAGTTCTAGAATTCATGGAAATCTGAAAAAACATTTAAATTACATAAACTTTCTCTAAGTGAACAAATAACTCAGTGATAATAGCTCAGTGCTCAATGTTGCGTAAGGAATCAAAGGCAAAGCAAAACCAAAAAACATTTCATGCACATAGATCCATGCATCATTTATCATTTTCCAAGAGTTATTCTTAATTCAATCATTATTTTATCATCGACCCACAAAATGCAAGAAAAGAGGTACGTGGCGTTGTTACACCTGAGTCAAGATTGTATATTTCAACAATCCTTAGGACCAGTAGCTTGCAGACTTAAGGTAGCCTATATACCTTTATTATGAAAGAACAAAACAAGAAACAAGATACTTCAAACAACATGAAATAAACAAACTACAGATTTATTTAGAAAGAATGCGTTTCAAGGGTTAAGGAAACCCCATATTCTGCCATTCTCAAGTTTTTTTCCACAAAATTTTTTTTTGAATCGAAACTGATAAAGACGAAAACACATAACAACTCTAAATTACATAAAACTAAACTTACTCATAAAATAACAAAGTCCAACAAGTTAGCAAACAAAAACAATTCAGTTAGAATGGGTCAAAAAAGTTTAGAAGTTAGCCTCCTTATTCAGCCATTATGGATTAAAGAAATCCAGAATGCGTTTCAAGAGAACTTGAACTTTTTAAGTCACCACTCTAAAAGGCAAGATTATAAAATATTACCTGGAATGAAAGAAATAACCTGAAAAAGCTCAAAAGAAATAACATGAAAAATCTCAAATAAACACAATAAAAAAGAAAGCAAACAAAAGTGAAGCAAACTAGCAGATAAAGATTACAGATGGAGCGCTAAATCCAATTTACGCCTTTTGTTGCCCTCTGCAAACCAATCTATCCGAGCTATTGTTGGATCAGGCAAATAGACGAATGCTTGTAATTTGTCAATTAACTCCCTTGCAGTTGAAGCTGTAACCAGGATTTGCCTCGCCGACTGTGAGATGAAGTTTTTTTCTACTGCTTGATCAAGACAAGACAACAAACCATCAAAAAAATTATTGACATTTAACAAACCAATGGGTTTCCGATGGATGTTTAGCTGTGCCCAAGAGGTGATTTGAAATATCTCCTCTACTGTACCATAGCCACCGGGCAAAGCTATAAATGCATCAGATTTAATGACCATAGTGCAATACGCTCATGCATGCTAGAGACCTGTAACTCTTCCCCCATTGTGTTGCCTATGATATCTCGCACAGCTAATGGTTTAGGGATAATGCTGAGAACTTTGCTCCCTCCCAGGGATGCAGCTGTCGACACACACCCCATTAACCCAAGACTACCCCCTCCATAAATCAAATGAATACCCCTCGCAGCTAATGTCCTACCAAGATCAAGAGCTGCTGTTGTAAACTCTCCATCTTTACCAAATTGCGATCCAAAAAATACGCATATATTTTGGAATCGCCGAATTGGTGTTTTCTCCATTTCTAAAAGTGCTTTAAACTTGTGTAAGACAATGATGCACGTTAGGTATTATGCGATTCAAGTGCAAGATAGGTTATAAAATGACATTTGAAAATATGCAGAATGGATATATACACACATAAATCTCTCAGATTTGACACATGGGGACATAATTCGGTGGGGGTTACTCGATGCAGATTTATCGCCCCAAAATTTGAAAAAATGAGATATGCTTTCGGCGAGGTTTGACAAAACCTACACACTTTTCTCCCACATGAAGCATGGAAAATGGAGATACACTTTCGGCGGGGGTTGACAAAACCCCCACACTTGTCTCCCACGTGAAGCATAAAAAATAGAGATACACTTTCGGTGGAGGTTGACAAAACCTCCACAATTGTCTCCCACGTGTACTTATGCCATAGGGTAGTCATATGGTTTGTCAAAAAGAAAACTTTAAATTAAAACAAACAAAATCAACAAACAACAACAACACAAAAACAACATTGATAATCAGATCAAACGAAACAAGAAAAAAAATTCTACAACAACAACACACATTCAAATATACAAGTAGTTGTGATTGGGGCTCACATCTTCCTCTGGTTTTACGTCCAGTAACGGCTGAAACGCCTTCTATGAGTCGGGGATTTGCTTCCCATCCAGTTTTCTTATAAACTGACAAACAGGGTCATTTTTAGTCAGATTCCCTAGACTATAACACTGTAATTCATCACGAAATTGTGTCCATAGATTAAGCAATTCACGCTGAACAAGTACACAAGAATGTGACTCGAGAGTTAACAAAACATTATCCAGCAACTCATTACTCAAACCATTCTTAATAAATGAAAGTTTATCTTCTCTATTCCTGGACACAAAACCTAATGAACGACAAGTCTGGTTACAATTCCATCTAGCACATTTATAACATACTTGTAACCTTTTTGCTCTTCGCCTCTTGGCGTAGTAGCTCTTTCCTAGACCAGGCAGGTATTTTGCGAGATTAATGTCCGGCTCACCGGACAATCTCACCTTGGCTTCGATAAGCCATCGGATATCAGCAAGCAGATTTAAGAGCATCAATACCCAAAGTCTAGTCATCCGTACTTTATAAATTTTAAACACAGCATTTTGAGGAAATGAAGGAAAACATTTACGAAGGTTCGATAGAAAGATATCAGCATCCATTGAAGAGAAGAAAAGGAGAGATATTACCGAAAATGTGATTGAGTCTGTTCTTCTCCAAGATATGCACGTTTCAAACCTTCGGGCAATGGTTTCAGTTCCTGTTTGGGTGTTTCCTCAAGCTGTTGCACAAAAGAGTTTGAAGTACAGAATAATCAAATTAAACAAAAGGAAGGGAAAGAAAAGAGCAGAAACGAAACTGAAGACATATAAGAGAGATAACAACACAATAGCAAACAGAAGTCAAAAACAAGTAAAAAAAACAAATAAGACAGATGGCAAAGAGAGATAAAACCTGATCAATTTGATGGCCTACGAAAGGAATCTCCTTGAGACACAAAAATTGATCATTACTACCTTATTTTATTTTATTTTTCTTTTCTTTTTTTATTTATTTTTCAAAAACATTAGGTTGCTTCCCAATAAGCGCTTGGTTTAACGTCCTCAGCCCGACGTTGGTTCCATCATGGGAGGATCCAATCTCCGCTGTGCTTCACTGATGGGCTTGGATCGTTCTTCTAACATGATACGGTTCATGCATATGGCTGGGTCTTGGATGTCAGCAACCATCCACCTAATAGCTATTTTGTGATCTCTAAGTACTCGGACGCGTTTTTGTTTTTGTAGTGGTGCAAGGCCTATTTCTATTATAACTGGCAAAGGATCTTTGTCACCCAAGAACACATGCTTCAAATAATCTGGAAGTGGCTTAAGCTCCAAGGTATTGGCTTTCATCATAGAAGGAAGAAGTTTCTCATTAGATAAAGGCAATTCAATGTACGAAATATCATACCTGTTTGTGGTTATAGCTATAGTCTCATCTAAGTATGCCATAGCTTCCTCCATTTCTTTGGACACTTGTATCAACCTTCTTGGTTCTTTGGAATTTTCTGTCCCCATGTGCTCACTAATAGCCATTTCCAATCCATCCTTATGAGTTAACTCAAAACATTGTTGTGCTAAAGAATCAATAACTTCCACTGCAAAAACAGAATGCAAGTCACTAGGGTACCTTATTGCCTCAAAAATATTGGAACGGATCACCTCGCCATCAAACTCCATGGTGAGAGTGCCATCATGAGCATCAATCTTGGTTTGGGCAGTCTTCAAAAATGGTCTCCCTAAAAGAATCGGTGTTAGATTAGGAGATGTCTCATCCTTTATTTCAAGAACATAGAAGTCTGCTGGGAAAACCAATTGATTCACCTGCACTAGCACATCTTCCACAACTCCCTGGGGATATGCATTAGAACGATCAGCAAGTTGAATGGTAATACCAGTTTCCGCAAGGGGTCCAAGATTCAAAGAAGCATAAATAAAATATGGCATGACATTAATAGATGCTCCTAAATCTAACATAGCTCTTTCAAACTTGGTATTACCAATGGTGCATGGAATGGTAAATGTACCTATATCTTTGCACTTTGGATGAATTTTTCTTTGTAGTACAGCTGAAACATTTTCTCCCACACTTACTTTCTCATTTCCTTTCAACTTTCTCTTTTCGGTGCATAACTCCTTGAGAAATTTTGCATAACAAGGTACTTGCTTAATAGCATCCAGAAGTGGTATATTTACCTTGATCTTGCGAAAAGTCTCCAAGATTTCCTGCTCTTGTTCCTCCTTCTTTGATTTTGCAAATCTGCTAGGAAAAGGTAGAGGAGTAACATAAGAAGGAATGGGAGTTTCAAGATTTACCTTAGAAGATGATGTTTTATTCATGGTGGAAGTGGTGTCATCCCCTTCATCAGTTTGTGATTTCTTTGATGGAATGTCTAATTGCTTTCCACTTCTCAAGGTTACCGTACTAGCATTCTCTCTTGGATTGATCACTAGCTGAAAAGGTAATTTTCTTGAGCTTTGACTCTCAAATTTGCTCATGTTAGCAGCGAATTGTCCCATCTGATTTTCTAGGTTTTGGATACTTGCCCTAGTTTCCTGCTGAAATTGCATTGTGTCAGTGGCAAGTGCTTTAACAATATCCTGGAGAGACGTACCTGAGTTTTGTGAAGCTGGTTGTGGTGCTGGATGTGGTATTGGTGGTGTTTGCATTTGAAATGGTTGCTGCACTTTAGGTTGATTGAAACCTTGTGGCCGATTTGGTATGGCATTTGGGACGATTGGTTGATGATTCCCGTAACTAAAATTGGGGTGATCTATCCATCCGGCATTATAAGTATTAGAGAAGGGGTCATACCTTTGCCTTGGTTTTCCTGGAAATCCACCTATGGCATTGGCTTGTTCCGTATCTCCTTCTTGCAAAGTTGGACACATGTCGGTAGGATGGTCCGTGGTAGAACACACTCCACATACATAAGATTGCTGCATATGTCCTACAGCCATTTTTTTTACAAGAGAGGTAAGTTCAGAAAGTTGTTGTTCAATGTTCGGAGCACTTACCTCATTTACTCTTCTTGGTAGTTGCGGCTCAAATTGGCTGCTGAATTGTTGGGAGTTCGCTGCCATGTCGCTAATCAAATGTCTTACAACTTCCGGTGTTTTATTAACTAGTGCGCCACCACTAGTAGCATCAATGATACTCCTTTCCATTGGTAGGAGACCCTCATAGAAATATTGAATAAAAAGTCCATCACTAATTTGATGGTTTGGATAGCTAGCACATAACCTTTTAAATCTCTCCCAATATTCATAAAGTGATTCTCCATTGTGTTGTCGAATGTCACAAATGTCTTTTCTAATGTTTATAGCTTTCAAAATGGGAAAGTATTTCTCTAAAAAGAGTTTACTTATCTCATTCCACGTGGTCATGGTACCTGGTGGTGGATAGTATAGCCAATCTTTCGCTGAATCTGCTAATGAGAATGGAAAAGCTCTCAATTTTATTTGCTCCTCAGACACGCCAGTTGGCTTCATACTTGAGCATACCACATGAAATTCTCTGAGGTATTTGATAGGATCATCTCCTACAAAACCATGAAATGTAGGCAAGAGATGAATTAGTCCAGATTTAAGTTCAAAATCTACCTCAAGATTGGTATTTATGCACAGTGGTTGTTGATCGATAAATGGAGCCGCTAACTCTTTAAGAGTCTTATTGTTTTGCATCACCATTACTTCCGATTCAGAGTTGATTGAACTGCAAGAAGATAAGATGGAAGTATGTAGTGCAAGGTCAAATTCTGGAGGTGGAGTTGAAATTGACCGATTTAGTCTTAAATTCTAGGATTGGAGAAACTCCTTAATTCGCTTAAGTCGCTGGTGCGCTTCTCCCTCGGTCATAAAAGCCTAAACACAACAATCAGAAAAATAAAAATCAAGAATTATCATAAAGACAGAATAACAAATCGATTAGAAAATCAATCCCCGGCAACGGCGCCAAAAACTGGATGCGTTCAAAACTAGCAAGTATACTAGTCGCACAAGTAATAAAGTGATAAGTAGATATCATTCCTACGAGGATTGATTCTAATTGAATTTGTTATTTTCCAGCAGCGATAAACTAAACAGGGGGGTTTTGTTGATTGATTAACTAGATGAAATATTAATGCAAACTTAATTGAAGTGAGAATTAATCAATGACAGAAATTTGGCTAAGGCATCATTCTCTATCACAAGATATGGATTTGCGAATAAATCATAGAATTGTCATCCAATTACACCATTGAAATTATCAATCGTAGATAACAACAAGCTCTGTTATCCCAATTTTTCCTTACTTTGTTGTTAAATAAAATAAGCTCTTTATTTAATCGTTAACCATTAAACAACCTAGAACAAGCTCTCTAAGTTTAATTCAATGGAAGCTTTACGATAAGAAAGATAGGTTGATCTAAGCAATAAGCACACAAGTTCGGATTATTTAACTTAGGTTATATTATCCAATTGCAATCTCTGATCACAATTTTGCTACTAATGATTAGAAATTAAAGACAATTACGGATTAAGATTTCTAGTCTAGCAATAGATGACATCCAAATTATATTTAGTTGGCCACCCAAATACAATCAGCAAGCAATCATAAGCATTAAATATGGGAGAATACAAGCAACTTCAATTAGAGAATTGGATAACAATATCTTGCGCAATCAACTCACAAAAACCATATCAAGGGCTTTGAAGTCACCCTCAACCAATTCAGATTTAGTTACACATATTCAGACACAATACAAATACAATACAATATGGAGACATTCCAGAAAATGAAAATGAGAGGGAAAACTTAGCGAATTTGATGAAAATCTCTTAAGATTGTAGTTCTTCCTCTTTCCAAGCCTTCTTTCTCCTTCAAGAACTCCAGGAGATGAAAGAAATCCAAAGCTGAAGCCTCCCACACGTTCTCCCCCCTTCAAGTTATTCAAATAAAACCCTAAAATGTGTTTATATACTCTGCTATAGTAACCTGCTACAGTGTTCCGTATTATACATGCTACAGTGATTTGTGGAATTACATTTCTACACTTCTCACACTGTTTTGATTATAACTTTCGGTACACTGAATGGATTTACGAACCGTAAATTTCTCTAAAAAATAGACTTCGAGAGCTTTCCAACGGTATCTAACATGTTATCTGGTTCATTGTATATCAATACAATTAAATCCGAGAAGATGATTGACTAGCGGAGGTGAAAATGAAGGGTTTTACTTCACTTTGGTGCAAGTTCCTCCAAAACTCCTACAAACATCAAAACCACACAAAAACATAAAAATACCAAGGATTATAGCAAAGAAACATAGATGAATTGATATGAAAATGATACATAAATAGACACCTATCAAGTTTGTTCATCAAGCAAGTTGTAAAGAATTCTACAACTTAGTGGAAAGCCTAGCTTGTGGAGCTAGGAGCCCGTGGACGTAGGCAAGGTTTGCCGAACCACGTAAATTGAGTTTGCACTCTCTCTATCCCTTTCTTCTTTGCATTTACTTGCACTTGTGATTGTTCATTATTGTTATTCTCTTGATTGCATCTTAGATCTCTTCTAATTTCATCATATTCACCTTTATTCTCAAAGAAAGAGTGAACTAATTTTGATCTTTAAAGAAAAGTTTTCTAAATCCATATTGATAAGTAAAAACGCAATTCACCCCCCCTCTTGGGTTGCCATACCTAGGTCAACACGTAAGACTTACACTCTCGAGTCCAAGATTTGAATAGGAACCTCTTCATACGGAACATCTTGTTAGATATCCAATTCACTCCAATCAAGTACATGTGTTAGGTGGGGCTCATATTCCTTAGCATCGATACATGGAATGTGTTATGAATTCCCGATAATCGTGGTGGCAATGCTAACTCATAAGCTACTTCACCTACTCGCCTTAGGATTTCAAATGGGCCAATTTAGCGTGGAGCAAGTTTACCTTTCTGTCCAAAATGCATCAAGCCCTTACGCAGAGACACATTTAAAAACACATGGTCATCTACTTTGAATTCTAACGATCGTCTCCTTTTGTCTGCATAGCTTTTCTATCGACTATAGGCTGTAAGTAAACGTTGACGTATCAATTTCATCTTTTCAGTTGTCTCTCTTACAAGCTTCGGTCCTAATAAGGTAGCTTCTCCCACTTCTACCTAGCATAAAGGGGACCTACATGGTCTACCATAGAGTGCCTCAAAAGGTGTCATTCCAATACTTGACTAATAACTGTTGTTGTATGCAAATTCCACAAGTGGTAGATGATCCTCCCAATTACCTTGAAAATTCATCACACAAGCCCTTAACATATCTTCGAAAATTTGAATAGTACGTTCTGATTGACCATCAGTTTAAGGATGGAAGGTTGTATTAAATAATAACTGAGTGCCCATAGCTTTTTGAAGGCTTTGCCAAAATTGAGTTGTAAACCTGGGATCTCTGTCTGACACCACTGAAATTGGAACTCCATGCAATCTCACAATTTCTTTAATGTACAGTCGACTCAAAACAACCACTGAATCGGTTGTACGTATAGGAAGAAAGTGTGATACTTTGGTTAACCTATCTACAATCACCCATATTACATCCTTCCCTTTTACAGAACGTAGTAATCCAGTAACAAAATCCATGGTGATGTGATCCCATTTCCATTCCGCTATAGGTAGTGGTTGAAGTAATCCTGCAAGCCTTTGATGCTCAGCCTTCACTTGTTGACAAGTAAGGCATCTAGCCACATATTCAGCAACATCCCTCTACATTCCTTTCCGCCAAAACTGGTGACGTAAATCATGATACATCTTGGTACCCCCAGAATGAACAACAAATTTAGAGTGATGAAATTCTTTAAGGATATCATCTTTACACTCTTTATTTGATGGAACAAAGATCCTGCCCTTGAATCGCAAACTCCTATCCGAACCAATTGTCCAATCCACACTTCCATCACCGTGTAACACTTGCTCATACAAGGCTCTAGTCTCTCAATCTTGATGTTGCAATTCAATCACTCTATGCACAAGAGACGGTTGGGCAACAAGTGTAAAAAGACGAATTTGATCTTCGCGATCCTAAACCAAGATATCATAATCATAAACAGACTGCAACATACTCCACTCTCTTATCATCGCACTAACCATGACCCTCAACTTCCTACTTAACGCGTCAGCCACCACATTTGCCTTGCCTGGATGATACTGGATAGATAAATCATAGTCTTCCCAATACTCCATCCATCTAAGTTGTCTCAAGTTCAAGTCTTTTTGAGTGAAAATGTATTTCAAACTTTTATGATCACAAAAGACTTCAAACCTTTCGCCATACAAATAATGTCACCAAATTTTCAAAGCATATACTACCGCAGCCAATTCTAGGTCATAAGTGGAATAATTCTACTCATGAGGTTTCAGCTGGCGAGAAGCATAGGCTACAACCTGACCCTGTTGCATTAACACACACCCTAATCCATCCAAGGAGGCATCAGTGAATACTACATAATCAACTCCATGTTATGGTATCACAAGGATAGGTGTTGAAGTTAATCTTTTCTTCAATTCTTGGAATGCTTGCTTACATGTATCATTCCATTTGAATCTGACTCCTTTCCTTGTTAATCTAGTCATTGGTGCAGCCAATCGGGAGAAGTTCTCAACAAAAAGTCGATAATACCCTGCTAGACCCAAGAAGCTACGAACTTCAAACACATTCTTTGGTCGTTCCCATTTCATAACTGCTTCTACTTTCGATGGATCCAATAAGATTCCTTGTCTTGACACCACATGGCCTAAAAATTTTACTTTGATAGCCAAAATACACATTTACTCAGTTTGGCATAAAGACAATGCTTTCTCAGTGTTTGAAGTGCCACGTGTAGATGTTGCTCATGTTCAACTTTAGATGAAGAATAAATGAAGATATCATCCACAAACACAATCACAAATTGGTCTAGATAATGTCTAAAAATCCGGTTCATCAAATCCATAAAGGCAGCAGGAGCATTTGTTAATCCAAATGGCATGACAAAAAACTCATAATGCCGATACCGGGTACGAAAAGTGGTCTTGGATATGTCTCTTTCCTTTATTCTCAACTGGTGATAACCCGAACGAAGATCTATCTTGGAAAAACAACAAAATCCTCTTAATTGGTCAAACAAGTCATCGATCCTAGGTAAAGGATATTTGTTTTTTACTGTAACCTGATTTAACTGCCTGTAGTCTATACATAAACGCAATGAACCGTCTTTTTCTTCACAAACAATGCTGGTGCACCCCAAGGAGAAGTGCTAGGTTGGATGAATCCTTTCTCTAACAATTCTTCTATTTGTGGCTTTAGCTCCCTCAACTCTGCTAGAGCCATTCGATAAGGAGCAACTAATATGGGTGCCACACTTGGATACACCTTGATAGCAAACTCCACTTCTCTAATTGGAGGTAACCCGGGCAATTCTTTAGGAAAAACATCAGGAAAATCACTTACCACACAAGGAAGTTCAGAAACCCCTTTATTAGTCTCTTCTACTAGTATACTTGCTATCATGTTCCTGACCCCTTTCTTGTTTTGCAACCCAAGCAAAGGGTAATGTGATAATGCATACTTGTCCCCATAAAAACTAAAAATGATCCCCTCCGACATGTGAATCATCACTTTCTTCTTGTGACAGTTTAATATGACTCGATAAGCTGACAACCAATCCATTCCTAATATCACATAAATCCATAAGTATAAAATCAAATGACAACCTATGTCCATTGATCTCTAGCATACAAGAATGACATATCCTTCCAACTTCTAGAGTACTACCCATAGGTGACTCCACATGTGAAACAGAGTCCAACAAATCAGACTCTAATCCTAATGCAGATGCAAAATGGGTAGATATAAAAGAATGAGTAGCTCCAAAACCAAATAAAACACGGGCCCATGCGTTAAAAACCAATAATGTACCTTCTACAACCACGTTGTCTGCAGGCTCTGTCGATTGAGTCAGAGAAAAAACTCATCTCTGAGTCATCTATCCCTAATGTCTAGTGCTCTGGGCTGATCTTTGAGGCCTAACAGATTGAGAAGAAGCTGCCTGAGACCTCTGAGAAGTCTGACGTGACTGAGTATTATATCCCTCAAACAGTAGTCTAGACTGTGACCTTGACCCTTGTCGAGGAATCAGTTGGGTTTGACTAGTGGCACTCTGAGGACCTCTCATCCCTGCTGGAAAATCTCGTTGCATGTGACCGTATTGTCCGCATCTATAACATCTGGGACACTGATGTCGCAAATGACCTGGTTTCCCACACTCATAACAAACTCTCTGACTCTTAGAGGACCCACTTGACATGGAGCCTTGTGATTGTAGTTACTGAGACTGAGAATTAAAGGAAGTCCTACTGGACTGAGTTTTCTGTTTCTTAGCTAAACGATCATGTTGTCGCACTCCTCTAGAAGGTATGCCAATACCCCCCACCCTGTGACTCTGGGATATCTCTTGTTCTGCAACTAAGGCGGTCTCTACCACATCAGAGTATGTTGTCAATCTACACAATGTAACTGAGGGTCTAATGTCATCTCTCAGTCCCTTTTGAAATCTCCGAGCCTTGCTAGCCTCATCTGCCACCAAACCAGGTACAAAACGGGATAAGGCAGTAAATCATGCCTCATATTATTGCACTATCATATTCCCTTGTGTCAAGTATATAAACTCATTTTCCTTTTGGTCACGAAAAATCGTAGGAAAATATTTATCCAGAAAAGCAATAGAGAAGTCCCTCCAAGTAAGGATGTTTCCTCCTCTAATACGCTCAACAGATGTCCACCACTGTAATGCCTCTCCTGTCAACAAGTGAGTTGCCACCCTAACCCGTAAATCTTCTTCAACTTGCAAAAGATTAAAGAGGCGTTCAACTCGTATAAGCCAATCTTTTGCAACATTCGGATCGGGCTCCCCATTAAAAATAGGTGGATTGTGGTGTTGGACTTCTCTAAGTGCACTCTTCATTCTACTGTCGACACCCGTCTCTAATACCGGTTGAGGCAGTGGCGGTGGATTAGCACAAAAAGTCTCCCTAATTGTATTTGCCACTGTTTCTGCCAATGTATTGGCCACATCTCTCATGGCCCTGTAAAACTCCGACCTCTTACCACCCTTAGGTGGGTTGGAACTCGAAGCACTTTGTGTAGGAGAACTCATTATCTAATTTTATCAATGAAAATAACATAAGTGGCAAAATTCTATAATATATGGAACAAAAACACAACAAACCATTATTCAAGGAACATGCAAGCACACAAACATGACTCTACCCCTCCCAGACCATCTACATCCTCTTCAAAGGTCCACAGTAAAGCCAAGGCTCTGATACCACTCTATCACGCCCTAATATCTCTTATTTAGAGACTTTAGGGATGATTGAATTAGAAATTAATAAAAAGTTCATCATCAATATCTCATTTTTTTTTACATCACATGAATTCATTACAACATTTGGCTATTTGTTCAAAATAAACTTTACATACACTGGTGACTAAATTCAATACATAAATTGCTAGTTACATAACAAAATCTCCAATCATAACCTAGGAGAAAAAAGACCGTCCCCAAAAATCATTGTATGCATGCAGACTACAGACTCCCTAGGAAAGCTCTGGAACATCACTAGTATGAACATCCTTCCGTGTACCTGTGGAGGGAGGGGGTGAGCATAAAGCCTAGTAGAAAAAATTTTAACATTACTAAATCACATGCATTCATCAATTATTCAATTACAAAATTGCACACCCAATCATAATAATGGAAACAATTATGTTCATTCGCACATCAAATTTATATTCATGTTCCCCTTGGATCCGTATACAAAACGGCTCATCCAAGGTCCAACACATTATATTATTATATTCGTGTTCCCCTTAGATCCGCATACAAAACGACCCATCCAAGGTCCAACACCTTATATTATTATATTCATGTTTCCCTTAGATCCGTATACAAAACGGCCCATCCAAGGTCCAACACTAAGGATTTCATATCCGCATTCTCCTTGGATCCGTATACAAAATGACCAATCCAAGGTCCAATGCATACATTAACAACCTTTCAATGTCATTACTATGATAAATCTTAAGAAAATACAATTTTTTACGCAAAATCCCGGACATTTTGGGAAGTGTACAGTCGATTAGGGGTGGTTCTGTAATTTCGCTCAACACACGACACTCGACATGTGCATCGAGTCGTGCAAGCAAGCGCGACACTGTTCACTCAACACGCGGTTACAGACACTCAACACTCGACCCGTTCACACCTGACAATCAACATATGCCTCTAGACACTAGACATATGTCACTCGACACTCGACATTACTCACACCCGACACTCGACATATGCCTCTCGACACTCGACTTTTTTCACTCAACACTGGACAAGCGAATGTCGAGTGCTGTTGAGGAAAACATTAGAATCGAAATCCAGAGTTGTGAGCCTCTTCTATTAAGTCGGTTAAAGCATCCCATTCCCAGATTTTGACTCCCAACTTCAAAAATTTACCAAAAATCCATTTTAACTCCAAATTCAACGAAATCAGCGGCTAATTAAAACTTCATATATCTATTTTCCTAAACAAATGAAAAATCATACAATTCTCAATCCAAAAAAATGCATTAGCTCAAACAACACGAGACAGTCACATGAACTACAAGTCCTCTCAAAACCATCTCTACTTCACTTCATCAACACTTAGTTTTCACACATAATTCCTCATTCAAACCACAAACAATCAACTTACAATAAGTAGTTTCACTCATAGTTCATCATCCAAGCAACAAAACAATCAAGTTAGAATAGATCACATGCATAACAAACCAATATCAATTTAACAACACAATACATGACATGAGATAAGCATAGTGTTAGAAAATCCCTACTTGTTTTTCAAGCTTATAAACTTTTTTGAAATTTTTCCTCTCTTTTCTTCCCACACTTTTCTTCTTCTCCTCCTTCTCTTCTTCTATTCCTGGAACCGTGAAACTCTTCTTTCTTTTTTCCTTCTTTTTTTTTCTCTTTCATTCTAGACAAATCCTCTCTTATATAAATATAAGGCCTTGGTTCATGGGCCTAGGTCTACCAACTTCCAACCCACTCAATCCTTTAGCATAATTTCTAAATTTTGCAATATATAAATGCACATATATTAATTTTCTTTTGAAACTCCACATAATATGTCCCTTTTTACCTTAAAAATAACAAGTTGGAATGAATTTTCTTACCTTTTCGGGATTGTATTTGAAAGAGCTTAGAGGAGATACAAATGTTTCATTGCTTTTTGAACTAGGGCTTGACCTTATTGAGTTAGGTTCAGAATTTTTACCTGATGTTGAAGCTTTTACAAACACTGCTGTTGATAAGGATGCAACATTACCTTCGGTATATCCCAATCCATGTTTGTTGGAATTGTCTCTTTCAAGACTTGATGCGTTCGAAACTAGCAAGTATACTAGTCGCACAAGTAATAAAGTGATAAGTAAGATATCGTTCCTACAAGGATTGATTCTAATTGAATTTGTTATTTTACAGTAAAAACAGAATAAACGGGGGGTTTTTGTTGATTGATTAACTAGATTAAATATTAATGCAAGTAAAGAATAACACAATGCTAACTTAATTGAAGTGAGAATTAATCACTGATGGAAATCTGGTTAAGGGATCATTCTCTGTTACAATATATGGATTTACGAATTAATCATAAAATTGTCATCCAATTACACCATTGAAATTATCAACCGTAGATAACAACAAGCTCTGTTATCCCAATCTTTCCTTACTTTGTTGTTAAATAAAACAGGCTCTTATTTAATCTCTATCCATTAAACAACCTAGAACAAGCTCTCTAAATTTAATTCAATGGATGGATTACGATAGGAAAGATAGGTTGATCTAAGCAATAAACACACAAGCTCGGATTATTTAACTTAGGTTGTATTCTCCAATTGCAATCTCTTGTCACAATTTTGCTACAAAGGATTAGAAATTCAAGACAATTACGGATCAAGATTTCTACTCTAGCAATAGACAACAACCAGATTATATTCAGTTGGCCATTCCAAAAACAATCAGCAAGCAATTATAGGCATTAGATATGGGAAAATACAAGCAACTTCAATTAGAGAATTGGATAACAACTTCTTGCACAATCAACTCACAAAAATCATATCAAGGGCTTTGAAATCACCCTAAACCAATTCAGATTCAATTACACATGTTTAAAAACGTGGTAAATACAATACAACATGGAGACATTCTAGAAAATGAAAGAGAAGGGAAAAACTTAGCAATTTTGATGTAAATCTCTTTGAATTATAGTTCTTCTTCTTTCCAAGCTTTCTTTCTCCTTCAAGAACTCCAAGAAATGAAAGAAATCCAGAGTTGCAGCCTCTTCCACGTTCTCCCCTCTTCAAGTTATTCAAATAAAACCCTAAAATGTGTTTATATACTCTGCTACAGTAACCTGCTACAGTGTCCCGTATTATACATGCTACAGTTATTTGTGGAATTACATTTCTACACTTCTCACACTGTTTTGATTATAAATTTTGGTACACTGAATGGATTTATAAACCGTAAATTTCTCCAGAAAATAGACTTCGAGAGCTTTCCAACGGTATATAATATGTCATCGGGTTCATTGTATATCAATACATTAAATCCGAGAATATGGTTGACTAGCAGAGGTGAAAATGAAGGGTTTTACTCCATTTTTGTGCAAGTTGCTCCAAAACTCCTACAAACATCAAAACCACACAAAAACATAAAAAATACCAAGGAATATAGCAAAGAAACATGGACGAATTGATATGAAAATGATATATAAATAGACACTTATCAAATTCCCCCACACTTAGACTTTGCTAGTCCTCGAGCAACTACGACAATATGAAATAAAACTAAACCGAAACATATTCAAAGAAAAAAATTAAAACACACATGTTTTAGCTTGCAAATAGGCCTCAAAGATTGCACTTAATTATAACCCAAGAAAAACTTCAAAATAATGCACTTGATGAATAATCTCATTACAAAGATTAGTTTCGCTTCACTTCAATTCCTCAAGTGTGTGTGTGTAGAGCCATTCTCACCTAATCACTTGTAACCCGGATGAGTTTATGCTTAAAAATGAATCATAATTAATAGTGAAGATGTGTGTATAAATGAACTCCATAGGCCTGCTTTTCAAGTCACTCTCCACTAATGTAGACATGCACAACACCAAGGATCAAGTAGGACTTTATTAAGCTTGTAACGTTTGGCTTGGTGAAGGTATGATAAAGGATAATAATTTGGCTCAAATCACCCACAAACACATAAATCATTCAAGACTATGTAGAGCTCAACCCTATAACACAACTTCATTTCAATTTACCAGGTTACTCCCCCAAACTTATTTAGAACACTCAATCTTTTTTTTTTTTGCAGAAAACAAAAGAAAACTACACCCCCACACTTTGTTGTTTCATTCTTTTTAAGAACACTTAAGGGTGTAGATCACTTAGTCTTCTTCTTTTGTTCTTTTTTTTTCTTTTTTTTCTTTTTTTTTTATTACACTTCCCCTCCCCCACGCTTAAACAACACATTGTCCTCATCAACGCCCAAAGTCTAGTCATCCTCACGTTATAAATTTTATACACAGCATTTTGAGGAAGTGAAGGCAAATATTTACGAAGGTTTGACATAAAGATATCGGCATCCATTGAAGACGAGAAAAGGAGAGCTATTACCGATAATGCGATTGAGTTTGTTTTTCTCCAAGATATGCACGTTTCAAACCTTCGAGCAATGACTTCAGCTCCCGTTTGGATGTTTCCTCAAGCTGTTGCACAAATAAATTTAAAGTACGGAATAATCAAATTAAACAAATGGAAGGAAAAGAAAAGAGCAGAAACGAAACTAAAGACACATAAAAGAGATAACAACACAATAGCAAACAAAAGTCAAAAACAAATAAAAAAATATAAAAACAAATAAGACAGATGGCATAGAGAGAAAAAACCTGATCAATTTGATGGCCTACGAAAGGAATCTCCTCGACACAAAAATCTATCATTATTACCTTATTTTATTTTTCTTTTCTTTTTTTTATTTATTTTGCAAAAACATTGGGTTACCTCCCAATAAGCGCTTGGTTTAACGTCCTCAGCCTGACGTTGATACCATCATGGGAGGATCCAATCTCCGCTGTGCTTCTCTAGTGGGCTTGGATCCTTCTTCCAACAAGAAAGGGTGCATGCATATGGCTGGGCCTTGGATGTTAGCAATCGTCCACTTAATAGCTGTTTTGTGATCTCTAAGTACTCGGATGATTTTGGATTCTTGTATTGGTGCAAGGCCCATTTCTATTATAATTGACAAAGTATCATTCTCACCCAAGAATCCATGTTTAAACATCATACCTGTTTGTAGTTATAGCTATGGTCTCATCTAAGCTTACCACAACTTCCTCCATTTCTTTGGACACTTGTATCAACCTTCGTGGTCCTTTAAAATTTTCTATCCCTATGTGCTTACTAATAGCTACATCCAATCCATCCTTGCGAGTTAACTCAAAACATTGTTGTGCCAAAGAATCAATAACATCAACTGCAAAAACAGAATGCAAGTCACTAGGATACCTTATTGCCTCAAAAATATTGAAACGAATCACCTCACCATCAAACTCCATGGTGAGAGTGCCATCATGGACATCAATCTTAGTTCGAGCAGTTTTCAAGAATGGTCTCCCTAAAAGAATCGGTGTTGGATTAAGAGATGTCTCATCCTCTATTTCAAGAACATAGAAGTCTGCAAGGAAAACCAATTGATTCACTTGCACAAGCACATCTTCCACAACTCCCTTGGGATATGCATTAGAACGATCAACAAGTTGAATGGTAATACCGGTTTCCGCAAGTGGTCCAAGATTTAAAGAAGCATAAATAGAATATGGCATGACATTAATAGATGCTCCTAAATCTAACATAGCCCTTTCAAACTTGGTTCTACCAATGGTGCGTGGAATGGTAAACGTACCTGGATCTTTGCATTTTGGAGGAATTTTTCTTTGTAGTACAGTTGAAACATTTTCACCCACACTTACTTTCTCATTTCCCTTCAACTTTCTCTTGTTGGTGCATAACTCCTTGAGAAATTTTGCATAACGAGGCACTTGCTTAATAGCATCCAAAAGTGGTATATTTACCTCAATCTTGCGAAACGTTTTCAAGATTTTCTGTTCTTGTTCCTCCTTCTTTGATTTTGCAAATCTGCTAGGAAATGGTGGAGGAGTAACATAAGAAGGAATTTGAGTTTTAAGATCTACCTTAGAAGATGATGTTTTGTTCATGGTGGAAGTGGTGTCATCCCTTTCATTAGTTTGTGACTTTTTTTGTGGGACTTGTAATTGCTTTCCACTTCTCAAAGTTATTGCACTAGCATTCTCTCTTGGATTGATCACTGTCTGAGAAGGTAATTTTTCTAAGCTTTGACTCTCGAATTTGCTCATATTAGTAGCCAATTGTTCCATTTGATTTTCCAGGTTTTGGATACTTGCTCTAGTTTCCTGCTGAAATTGCATTGTGTTAGTAGCAAGTGCTTTAACAATGTCCTGGAGAGCCATACCTGAGTTTTGTGGAGCTAGTTGTGGTGCTGGCTGTGGTTGCATTTGAAATGGTTGTTGCACTCTTGGTTGATTGAAACCTGGTGGCCGATTTGGTATGGCATTTGGGGCGATTGGTTGATGATTACTGTAACTTTGGCTTGGTTGTCCTAGAAATTCACCCATGGCATTGGCTTGTTCTGTATCTCCTTCTTGCAAAGTTGGACACATGTCGGTAGGATGGTCCGTGGTAGAACACACTCCACATACATAAGATTACTGCATATGTCCTACAACCATTTTTTTTTTACAAGAGAGGTAAGTTCAGAAAGTTGTTGTTCAATGTTCGGAGTACTTACCTCATTTACTTTCCTTGGCAGTTGTGACTCAAATTGGCTGCTGAATTGTTGGGAGTTCACTGCCATGTCGCTAATCAAATGCTTTGCAACTTCCGGTGTTTTATTAACTAGTGCTCCACCACTAGCAGTATCAATGATACTCCTTTCCATTGGTAGGAGACCCTCATAGAAATATTGAATTAGGAGTCCATCACTAATTTGAGGGTTTGGACAGCTAACACATAGCCTTTTAAATCTCTCCCAATATTCATAAAGTGATTCTCCATTGTGTTGTCGAATGCCACTAATATCTTTTCTAATGTTTATAGCTTTCGAAGTGGGAAAGTATTTCTCTAAAAAGAGTTTACTTATCTCATTCCATGTAGTGATGGTACCCGATGGTGGATAGTATAGCCAATCTTTCGCCGAATCTACTAATGAGAATGGGAAAGCTCTCAATTTTATTTGCTCCTCAGACATACCAGTTGGCTTCATACTTGAGCATACCACATGAAATTCTTTGAGGTATTTGATAGGATCCTCTCCTGCAAAACCATGAAATGTAGGCAAGAGACGAATTAGTGCAGATTTAAGCTCAAATTCTACCTCAAGGTTGAGATTTATGCACAGCGGTTGTTCATCAATAATTGGAGCCGCTAACTCCTTAAGAGTCTGATTGTTTTGCATCGCCATTACTTCTGATTCAGATTTGATTGAACTGCAAGAAGATGGGAGGGAAGTATGTCGTGCAAGGTCAAATTCTGGAGGTGGAGTTGAAATTGACCGATTTAGCCTTAAACTCGAGGATTGAAGAAACTCCTTAATTCTCTTAAGTCGTTGATCCGCTTCTCCTCAGACATAAAAGCCTAAACACAAACAATCAGGAAATAACAATCAAGAATCAGTACTAAAAACAGAATAACAAATTTATTAGAAAATCAATCCCCGGCAACGACGCCAAAAACTTGATGCGTTCGAAACTAGCAAGTATACTAGTCGCACAAGTAATAAAGTGATAAGTAAGATATCGTTCCCACGAGGATTGATTCTAATTGAATTTGTTTTTTTACAGTAAAAACAGAATAAACGGGGGGTTTTTGTTGATTGATTAACTAGATTAAATATTAATGCAAGTAAAGAATAACACAATGCTAACTTAATTGAAGTGAGAATTAATCACTGATGAAAATCTGGTTAAGGAATCATTCTCTGCCACAAGATATGGATTTGCGAATTAATCATAGAATTGTCATCCATTTACACCATTGAAATTATCAACCGTAGATAACAACAAGCTCTGTTATCCCAATCTTTCCTTACTTTGTTGTTAAATAAAACAGGCTCTTATTTAATCTCTATCCATTAAACAACCTAGAACAAGCTCTCTAAATTTAATTCAATGGATGCATTACGATAAGAAAGATAGGTTGATCTAAGAATAAACACACAAGCTCGGATTATTTAACTTAGGTTGTATTCTCCAATTGCAATCTCTTGTCACAATTTTGCTACAAAGGATTAGAAATTCAAGACAATTACGGATCAAGATTTCTACTCTAGCAATAGACAACAACCAGATTATATTCAGTTGGCCATTCCAAAAACAATCAGCAAGCAATCATAAGCATTATATATGGGAAAATACAAGCAACTTCAATTAGAGAATTGGATAACAACTTCTTGCACAATTAACTCACAAAAACCATATCAGGGGCTTTGAAATCACCCTCAACCAATTCAGATTCAGTTACACATGTTTAAGAACGTGGTAAATACAATACAAACTGGAGACATTCCAGAAAATGAAAGGGAAGGGAAAAACTTAGCAATTTTGATGTAAATCTCTTTGAATTATAGTTCTTCTTCTTTCCAAGCTTTCTTTCTCCTTCAAGAACTCCAAGAAATGAAAGAAATCCAGAGTTGCAGCCTCTACCACGTTCTCCCCTCTTCCAGTTATGAAAATAAAACCCTAAAATGTGTTTAAATACTCTGCTACAGTAACGTGCTACAGTGTCCCGTATTATACATGCTACAGTGATGTGTGGAATTACATTTCTACACTTATCACACTGTTTTGATTACAACTTTCGGTACACTGAATGGATTCATAAACCGTAAATTTCTCCACAAAGTAGACTTCGAGAGCTTTTCAACGGTATATGATATGTCATCGGGTTCATTGTATATCAATACAATTAAATCCGAGAAGATGGTTGACTAGCAGAGGTGAAAATGAAGGTTTTACTTCACTTTGGTGCAAGTTCCTCCAAAACTCCTACAAACATCAAAACCACACAAAAACATAAAAATACCAAGGATTATAGCAAAGAAACATAGATGAATTGATATGAAAATGATACATAAATAGACACCTATCAAGACTCAAGACCTAATCAAGTTTAGCTGACCCAATTCTGAGTTGATCAATGCATCTTTTGTTCTCAATCATATCTGTTGTAATTTTCTCAGTATGTGTTGTTTTGTCTGTCAAAGCAAGTTCCAGTTGTGTGATACAGTTTTCAGCATATGATTTTTCACATTTCAGTACTTCAATCTCTTTCTTCAAAGTTTTGATTTCCTCTTTTTGACTCAGCCATTCACTATAGAGTGTATTGTAAGTTTCATGCAACTCTTCATAGTATTTTGGATCATTTTCTATATCTAAATGATCAACATTGGTTCTACAATGTTCTGTTATGTCAGTCGTAATAGCTTTCCCTTTATCAGTTGCAGATGCTGTAAATGCAAACAAAATTACTCATGCATTCTTAATCTTCTTAATTAGATTCTAATTTATCACTCCAAGTAGTTGTCAAGCCTTTGTTCTTCTTTTTGAGATTAGCACATTCAAACTGAATATGCGCATAACCAGAACATTCATAACACTGAACCTGTCCTTTCTTATCAAGCTGCTTCGATTTCTTTTTGTCATTCTCCTTGTTGAACTTCCGAAACTTGTCTTCATTTGAATTTGAAGGCTTTCCTTGATTCTTTTTCCTAAATTCTTTTTCATGAACTTGACATCATTTTTTGTTAGAAAAGCAATCTATTTGGAATCGCTTTCATTAAGCTCATCATTACTTTCATCATCAGATTTTTCAGTTTTAACATTGAATACAATGCTTTTCCCTTTTTGCTTCCTATTACTTTGATTAATCTCAAAATTTTGAAGAATGTCAATTAGTTCATCAACTCTCATCTCATCAGTGTTTTTAACTTCCTCAATGGCTGAAATTTTTGGGTGAAATTTATCTGAAATAAATCTAATTATTTTGCTAACAAATTACATCAGTGAAAGTTTTGTCAAGCATGTATGCAGAATTTGTGATGTAACATAACTTACAAGTAAAACTCAAAAATTGACTCATCTTCATGCATCATCAAATTGAAAATTCAGTCTCATTAATTTAGATCTCTTATCAAATACAGTACCTTCATGTTTTATCTCAAGAATGTCCCAAGCTTCTTTGGCAGCTTTACACCTTGAAATCTGTCCCAAGTTATTTAAGTCCATAGCAGCAAAAATTGCATTAAAAGCCTTTGAGTTCCAGCTTGAACATTGGTATTCTTCATTAGTCCATTCCTCAAGTTTGGGTTCAGAATCTCCAAAAGCATTCAACTTTGTTGGCGATGTCCATCCTTTGAGCACACTGGTCCATGCCCTGTCATCAAGAGATTTGATATACATCATCATTCTTACTTTCCAATATAAATAATTACCATTATCAAGAAAAGGTGGTTATGTTTCGGATCCTCCATTATGAATAAGCTCCATCCCTCCAAAACAACGTGATCTTTTCTTCACTTGTATATCAGTAAACCTGCTCTGATACCAATTGTAAGTTCTGGAAGTATGCAGTTATAAGTAATATAATAGTAAACTTATTAAGTAAATTGGCACAAGAGGATTTTACGTGGTTCAGTTATAAAAACTGCATCCACGGACAAATTTAAAGTTGCAATTCACTAAGTTCTTGTTTATACAATCTTTATGATCATTTACATTGCTAACTCACTCTCACACACTGACCTAATCTTTGTAAAATAAAATCTCAACAAGATCTTAAACTCTAGTGACACTGCTCACTTTCTGTTGTTGATAACTTAACAATACACTGTTAAGTTAAAGATAACCACAATGTCTGATACTAAATTACATAAACACTTAACTCGCAAGTTCTCTTAAATGTATACTAACTCAGACAGACCTAATAAAAAATTCATGTATTATTAAAACCTCTCATACATGAATAAAACATTCATAAAATCAAATCAATGAAGCATTTCAATTTACGTTGAAGCTCTCTTCTTAATCCTTAGAATGCCGTGACATAAACTCTTCCAACCAATATATATATTGTATGTAAACATAACGTTATATATATATATTGGGATATCTAATCGAAATCTCCTTAAAATCCTGTAAAAATCCTAATCAAACTCTTATTAGGATAAAGATAAATATAATAGGAAGTAATATAACTAACTCCTAAATAAATTAAGACACAAATAAATATTCTCCTATTTTAACTTGGATACATTAAATAATGTTCTAATCTAAGAAGATATTTATTATGAATCAAATACTTCCTAAATTATACTTCTAGAAACAGTAAAATAAGAAACAATATAACATTCTAGTTTTATCACAAGTTGATCAAAATTATCATGTGTATGTCACATGTAAGTGTAGTACACATTGACACTAACAGTAATAAGTCAAAATAGTATATAAAAATTCAAGTTTGGCATGTCCTTATTAGCATCTCAAGCTGGTGCGTGTAGAGGACATCTTTTTAGATTACTCCAGTTGAATTTGTACTCCAACCATCACATTCTTGGCATATCTTTTGATTTGTACTAACTCTAAACGTGCAATATTAAATTTACATTGGTAGTTACTAATAAGAATTTAAAATAAGAGTCACCATCAAATCGTTACTCGTATCTTCTATTGATATATAAAGGAGATGCGTGCAGCGGTCGCTAATTAGCAACTACAATGAAAGAAACTATACCAAACTTCATAACCTTATTACTTTTGTTTTTACTGAAACATTGAAACCGACGTTACTTCCTTGAGATTTGGGTTAACCAAGACTGAAGAGATTTCGAAGCCTAAAAGCTTTCTATCCTCATGCTTTAGACTTTTAGTAGAAACTAATGAATGACTAATTTTATTAGAAATTAAAGCAGAGTTTTTTTTTTAAGTCTTGTAAGTTTAATTAATTTCAGTCCTCATGATTTACTTTGGAGTACTTGCTTTTAAACTTAAGTCTTTTTTTATAATTTTATTTATTTTTCTTTTATTGTACTGCAAAACAAGTCTTAAGATGAATTTAATTCTTTAAAATATCCTTATATTTTCTGTATGACTTAATTACTTCTTATTACGATAATTTTATAATATTAATATAAAATAATGGAATTACATAATTAATTTCTACATATATTCTTATTTAATTAATTGTTTTCAAATAGTTTATGAGATAGAATATGTAACAAGATAATTTTTTTAGTCATAATTAAATAAAAGTATATACATGCGAAGTTAATTTCTGTAAAATGTTTTCAATTTGTAAAAAACAAACAACTTTAAAAAAATTTTGTCATACCTTATAAAATAATTATATCATTCAAAATTTTATATTCAAACTCATTCAAGTTTTCATCAACATTTATTCATATTTCAGCTAAAAAGAAAAATTATACGAACATGTCATCCAGTATTGACACTCTTAAAATTACTTTCGTATATTAAATAGATGAAGTAATATGTTAACTTCAAAAATAATTAGATCTAAGTGAGATTACACAAACTTCATAAGGTATGAGTCTTTTTAGATTTCTATTCTTCTGCCACGCTATAAAATCCTCTCTTTTGCAATGATACTTCGATTAGGGACTCTCAAACACCCTTGCACGTACTATTACTATTATTATTTTTTTCTCATCAATAGTATTTATTTATCTTTGAACTTGTGTGTTTGGAGTGATTTTCTAATTACATCAACACAATTCAATAATTATACCATCGAATTAACAAAAATAAAGCTCTAGAGTACAAATTTTCTTTGAACATATTATTGGGTGGCTTACATTTGTCCCAATCAGCGAATATTTGGGAATTAAAAGAATAATATTATTTTGAAAAGTTCACGTTAATTTAAAGAAAAGAAACATCCAGGAAAATGGTTCAACACAATCAATTATAGAGCAAATTTTAGCAATTAAAATTATTATCAAATGGACAGCCACTTTCTCACGAAGAAAGTTTTAGAGCAGTCGGAGTCGTGTTGCACGAGTAGCTAGACGCGTATATGCATCATGGTCTTGAAAATTTTGTTATAATTTCTTCCAAGTCCAAGTCTTGCTTATGCGTGAATGGAGTTAACTTATAATCAACAAAGAGCTTGACGATTTTATTCAATAATATTTTAATATATGGTAATAGGATATATATTTTAAAGCAATTTTAATGTTTTAAATTTTCAAAAAAGTTCAAAGAGAAGTTATTATAGATTTATAACAATTAAATTGTTAGTCATCCAAAAATTTTCTTCATTAATTTCTTGAAAAAAAAAAAGAGCAAAATATATATTTAGATATCGTTTAATGAATTATATTTTGATTTGTTGATAAACTGCATTAAATTAAACAACACTCATCATTTTTGCCCACTTTGGAAATTTTCATTGAACTTCCTTTGATCAAATGGAAGAAATATTGTAAATCACTTGTCTGCCATTTTGTGTGTGTGTGTGTGTGTGTGTGTGTGTGTATATAAAATACTGTATATATTATATTTTGCATCTGAAAAACATATATATTCGGGAAAACACAATATTCATTTTCTTGGAAATTATTAACTAGTATAAATTTTATAAACAACATTAAGATACCTCATGATGAGATTAATCTTAATTTACGTATATATAATTCATATATTTAAAGTGTACATCTTGTGGGCGTAGCCTACCAAAGTATTGAAAGCAAAATCAAAAAGCGAATCCTAATATTATATTATAATTTTATTTTTAAGCTGACTGACCAACTAAAGTGTGTACACACGATGAACGCAGAGACTCTATAAATATAAGTAAATAGTTTCCTAGCTAATTATTAATTTTGTGTAGTTCACATTTTATATGATTTTAGAGATTGACTGAGTAGCAGCTACACGAGTTCCACGACCTTCGTGATGCATGTTGCCCGTTTACTTATCCTTTCGCTAATGGCTAGTTGTTACAGTATATATATATATAGTGTGTGTGTGTGTGTATCGTTCGATAAGGCTTTATATTAAAAAAACAAAGACAAAAAAACAAAATAAAGAATTGGAGATAGAGATCGAAATGAATATATACATATGATATTAATTGGTATATTGCTATAGCTAACACAATTTTCAAGCTTGGAGGCACTTTTTCCATGTTGACTTTTTTGCTGTAACGTTGTGGAAGACTTGGTATTGTTCACCCGTTTGTCGGGTCTTCCATATTATCGTAATTTTTCCACAAATCTACTTTTGACAAATTAGCTACCAATATGATATCAAGTTCATGCGCATGCATGCGCTCAGCAGCTATATGTCATAACCCGCCTAAATTGCTTGCGAAAGTAGGTCTAAATGTATATAAGACTTATCCTAGTTTCTAGAATGTTCTAATCCATTTTCTATAAATCTCTAGCAAACACATGTGATAGAATTCTCCATATAAATATCTAAATATTTTAGGTGATGATTCTAGATAACTAATATTGACCCTTGGATGTATTGAATCCTAACCATCCATTTAGAAGGAAGATTAGTATAAATACCCCTCTAAGCTTCATTTATAAGCAAAGTTGTAATCAAACCATTAGGAAGAGTTTTAGTGTAATACAAAGCATTCTTGTTATCAACTCTTGTTTCCATCTTCCTATACCTCCCTTCTCTTGCCAGAAAGCTCTAAGCTCAAAGATCCTAACTTTTAAAGCTCCTCCTTTAGTGGGCAAGCTAAGCTACAAGGCTTATTTAGCAACTTTGGATGTGAGTTGTCTAAGTGTCACACGGGTAATTTTGTTGCCAAAAACTAGGCCTATGACAGTTGGTATCAGAGCCCGGTTTAGGATAGTGAGTGGTTATTGGTGTGGTTATATACATGTCTAAAAAAGCTTTGTCAAAAAGACTGTAAGAGTCTAAGGAGATTGGATTTTAAGTGGGATCGTTTGTGACCCCTCCAACCTTTCCTGGAAGCTTTTCTGGTGTATATTAAATCGTACCAACACTTACTACTATTCTGGGTTATTAATCGGAGTGAGTTTAAGCTTGTGGTCGCAAGGCACAGCCTCAACCTTGTCTACAAGGGAAGTGTGGTAGGTCTACAGCTCCAGCCTTGGAGTCTCGTGTCACTAATATGAAGCAGGCTGTCTCGAGTATGGATAATACCATCGAGGGGCCTCTTCGATCATTTCGAAGGCCTAGAGATAGACTATGGGGAGATCACCCAATTGGCCAAGTCTAGCATACTCGAGTTTAGCCAATCCTTTAAGGCGGAACTTCTTGCCATCACACGAGAACTCACTAGCTTGAGAACCTTTGTGAAGCATGAATTGCAAGCAGTCCGTGCTAAAGTGGAAGAAAAACGCATAGGCTGGGAGAAACATAGATGCAACCATGATAGCCCAGCTTATACTAGTACTAGCGGGCTGAGCAACATGAACGTGTCTACTCCTTCCACATACCAAGGCACTCGCAATGCCACTGAGGTCGAGAATTTCTTGTTCGGCCTTGAACAGTACTTTGAGGCCAAAGGTGTCTAAGACGATGCTTCAAGAATTAGCATTACCGAAAAGGAGGCACGGGGTCACCTTCGTTGTTTGAAGCAAAGTGGCACTATCCGAGATTATATCAAGGAGCTCACTACAATAATCTTGGAAATTGAGGATATGTCCGACAAACACTTGCTCTTCTACTTCCTTGATGGTCTCAAAGATTGGGCAAGGGTCGAGCTTGAGAGGCATGGCGTCCAAGACCTTGATGAAACCATAGCCGTAGTCAACTCCCTCACAAATTACACGTCCCAATCCAAGGAAAAAAAAAGGCCAACCATGGCAAAGGTGGGGGAGAAAGGAAACAAAGAAGGACCCAGGTTGTAAGAAAGATGGTGCACGCAAACCTTTCATGGGGTGACAAGTGCGACAAGCCTAGTGGAGGTAAATTTGAAGCCCCTAAACCTAAAAGTCCTTACTTCATTTGTGACGGTCCTTAATGGGTACACAATTGGCCAAAGCGTAAAACCCTCAATGCCTTAGCTGCGCAACATGAGGGGACGCAAGATGAAAAGCCCTAAGCAGGGATGGGTTATCTTTACATGATTGGCATACTCAAGAGACCTGTACACACCAAGAAGGGTCTAATGTATATAAGCACCATAATCAATGGTAGAAAAATGCATGCATTGTTAGACACCAGAGCCACGCATAACTTCATCTCTATTGAAGAAGTCAAGCGGCTAAGCCTTAAGTATAATAATGGAGGAGACACAATCAAGGCAGTAAATTCACCCGCCAAGCCAATTGTGGGCATTATTAAGTCTACACCAATTTAACTTGGCGCATGGAGTAGGAACCTTGATTTCTATATGATCCCCATGGATGACTTCCAAGTGGTACTAGGTATGGAATTATTCGACCAAGTCCGTGTCTTCCCTATACCAGCCTCAAGCTCCCTTAGTGTAACACACTAGGTGAATCCCACATTGGCAAGACACGGGAGAGATGCTGGGTATATGAGTAACAGTTCCTTACCCACCTGCGAGGCGTCTTTTGATGTATGGGCATCAAAATGACAAAACTGTGAGGCCCATTGGGCCAAAGTGAACAATTCCTTGCGGCAGAGGTGAGGCATTACAAGATGGTATCAGAGCGACTCTGCATGTCCTTTGTGTGATGGTGGGGCAAACCTCAGCAAGGATGCTGAGTCCCTAAGGGGGGGTGTATGTAACACCCTAGGCGAATCCCACATCAGTAAGACACAGGAGAGATGCTGGGTATATGAGTAATGGTTCGTTACCCACCTACCAGACGTCTTTTGATGTATGGGCATCAGGACAAAACTGTGAGGCCTATTGGGCCAAAACAGACAATTCCTTGCAGTGGAGGTGAGGCATTACACTTAGCATCCTTGATAGGTCGACTGTGTATAATTGTAGTGGATCGCGTACCCAGGGTCATTCGCATTACAATTTAAACATGAAATAAGGAAAAACCCTTGCCACTGTTCAAAAATTGGATGATGGAAAAGACACCACCATTGCCAAGGACCAACACCCTAAAAGGTCGAGGCTGTCCTTGAGGAATAAAAAGACGTCATGCCCTAAGAGCTTCCAAAAAAGCTGTTGCCAAGATGAGAGGTGGACCACCAAATTGAATTGGAGCCCGATGCTAAGCCTCCTGCCATGGTGCCTTATCATATGGCGCCACCCAAACTTGAGGAGTTACAAAAGCACCTTCAAGATTTACCTGATGCCAACTACATCCAATCCTCTAAAGCTCTATACGGTACTCCCATCCTCTTTCAAAAGAAGAAGGATAGATCTCTCAATATGTGCATCGACTATCGGACTGATACCGGATCTTCGAGATATGGTTCTGATACCAAATCTGATACCGGGCTGCTGGATTATAATAGATGAGGATAGGATCTTCAAGTTGATTATCAACTCAACCAATGGCTGGAACAAGTAGAATGGAACCTAACAAACACTCATTGAAAGGATAACAAGCTCACCACCAGGGTAAACACCAATGGGATACAGAAAATTCACCACCCAAGGATGTAAACCAAGGATACAGAGCTCAAACTAACTCACCACTCTATGGAATCCACCAAGAGATACAGAGTTAAGGAGAAATCAGTATAAACACTGAAATTTCACTCAAATTCGAATTCAAAACTTCACTCCCTTGAATACACAACTTTAGAACTTAAATAACTTGGAACAACCCTCCAAGCATAGGTAAAAGACAATAATTAAATGATTTCAACAATTACAGCTCAACTACTACATTGACAACTCATTTATTAACTAAGACTCATAAGTAAACTCATTAGGTAATAAAAGCACAACCAACTAAGCTAGAAATTCAAATTCCAACCAACTAAGCAAAAATTCAAATTCTAGAGTAGACTTTAATGCACCATTAACTATGAACCAGCTGTGAAGAGATAGTCATAGATTTCTGCAGACAACTCCAAATGACACATTGACAAATGTGTTAGAAAGCTGACTTCAAGATCTTTTATAGCCACAAATCTTGACATTTAATTCTCTGCACAGCAATACCAGTTCTTTTACGAAATTATCCCTCATTCTGGTTCATGTGCACTCCTGACCATTGTAACAATTTGCACCCCTTGATGATCTATCATGAATCCCATGGATTGTAACACTCCTGTGTCAAGCTCCCCTGGTTGAGAAAGACTCGACCTCAGTCTTGATTGTTGTTTTCACCAAGATAAGGACTAAGGTCAGAGATATTAAATGTGTTGGAAACACCATAATGCTCAGGTAGCTCAATTTTGTAAGCATTCTCTCAATGCGTTGTAAAACTTTGAATGGTCCATCAGCTCTAGGCTTCAACTTGGCATATTTGCCTGGAGGAAACCTTTCCTTTCTAAGGTGTATCCACACTAGATCTTCTTTGAACTCAGCATACTTCCGATGTTTGTTTGCTGTAGCTTTATACTTCTCATTTTGCTTCAAAATCTTCTCTCAGACTTGTTCATGTAGCTTCTTGATATTCTTAGCTCTCTCCACTGCATCACTGCTAAATTGAGTTTTGGAAGGAATAGGAGCTAAATCCAAAGGACTTATTGGATTCTTGCCATAAACAACCTCAAAAGGACTATGACCAGTGGTTTGACTTGATGATCTGTTGTAAGCAAACTCAACTTGAGGTAAAACAAGATCCCATTGTCGTAAATTCTTACCAACATAACTCCTCAGAAGATTTCCCAAGCTTCTGTTGATAACTTCAGTTTGTCCATCTGTTTGAGGATGATGAGATGAACTAAAGTTAAGTGTAGTCCCCAGCTTTCTCCAAAGCGTACGCCAAAAATGAGATAAGAACTTTGGGTCACGATCTGAGACTATGGCCTTAGGAATGCCATGCAATTTCACAATCTCCTTGAAGTACAAATCAGCCACGTGAGTCGCATCATTTGTCTTGTTACAGGGGACAAAATGAGCCATTTTAGAAAATCGGTCAACCACCACCATGATTGAATCTTTGTTTCGCTGTGTTCTAGGCAATCCCACCACAAAATCCAAGCTAACATCTTCCCATGGATCATTAGGAACAGGTAATGGAGTGTACAAACCAGTGTTCTGCCCATGACTTTTTGCCACATGACAAATTGTACACCTCTTCACGTGCTTCATCACATCCCTTTCCATCTTCGGCCAATAGAAGTTTTCCTTCACAATAGCAATAGTTTTGTCTCTCCCAAAATGACCGCTAATGCCACTGCCATGTGCTTCATTAATGATTAATTCTCTCAAGGAACATTGAGGAATACACAATTGGTTTGCCTTGAGTAGATAACCATCCTGCAAAACAAATTGGTTAGATGAAAACTCATTACAGTTACTCCATATTTTGCCAAAATCTGGATCACCTTTGTAAAGCTCTTTTAAAACCTCAAACCCAACACCATTCACTTGCATAGAGGTCAGCAAAGAATGTCTTCGGCTTAAGGCATCAGCCACCACATTTTGAACTCCAGATTTATGCTTGATGGTAAAGTTGAAAGCTTGAAGAAACTCTACCCATCTAGCATGTCGAATATTAAGCTTCTGTTGGCTGTTGATGAACTTCAAAGCTTTATGGTCAGAATATAGAACAAATGGTTTTAGCAAGAGATACTGACTCCAATGCTTCAAAGCTCGACAAATAGCATACAACTCTTTATCATAAGTTGAGTACTTTTTGTGAGATGCATTCAATTTTTCACTTAAGAAAGCAATTGATCTGCCTTCCTAGCTAATAACAGCACCAATACCAATATTGGAAGCATCACATTCAACTTCAAAAACCTTGCCGAAATCTGGAAGTGATAAGATAGGAGCTTCTGTCATCTTCTTTTTAATCAACTCAAAGCTTCTTTGTGCATCTTTCGTCCATGTAAAACCATTATCCTTTAAGCATTCAGTGATTGGAGCCATTATAGTACTAAATCCTCTGATAAATCGACGGTAAAATGAAGCTAACCCATGAAAACTTCGAATGTTGTGGACTGATGTAGGAATCGGCCAATTCTGAATTGCTTCAATCTTGCTAGGGTCCATCTGAATTCCATCTTTTGAAACCACATACCCCAAGAAAATGAGGCTTTTGGTGAAGAACTCACACTTCTTCAAGTTGGCATAAAGCTTTTCACTTCCCATCTCTAACTCTCTTCTGCATTCTGTTTGGGTAAGCAAAGCATTTCCCTCCCCTTTAGTAGGTTTAGGAACACATTCTAACTTCGAAGGACCCAAAATAACTTTGACCGCATCTTTAAAGAATGTATAAGTATTTCTATAGCCATCATGCATTACTCTCCTATCATACTGCCATGGTCTACCAAGAAGTAAATGACAAGCATCCATAGAAACAACATCACACCATATTTCATCTTTATATTTTTTCCCAACAGAAAGTGAAACAAGGCAGCATTTGTTTACCTTGATTTCGTTATCTTTCCGAAGCCATGAAATCTTGTAAGGCTGATGATGCTTCTCTGTATGAAGGCCAAGTTTATCAATCATCTCCGTAGATAGCACATTTTCAAAGCTGCCACCATCAATAATAAAGTTGCGCACCTTGCCATGAGAAGAACATCTGCTATGGAAGATATTTCTACGAAGCCAATCATCTTCTCGTTCTTGGGCAATACTCAAACTCCTTTGAATAATAAATAGAGAATCACCTTTATCAGCATAAGTGACTTCCCCTTCATCAACAAAGTCTGGACTACCGAAATTGATCCAGGCATCTGTCTCGATCTCTTCATCACTTTCGTAAAAGTCATCAAATATTGGTGGTTTTCCATGATCCTCAAAGAAGTCATGGTCTACTTCATCATTCTCCACCGATTCATCATTATTAGCAGCATCATTATCATCATAATTGCCCAAAGGACTTTGATCTTCTACTTCACCATGCATTCCACCTGCGAATTCTTTATTTTCCAGAATTACTAAATGTTGCTGGAGTTGTTGGAGCTGTCGCATAAGATCTTCAATGATCAAACGTTGCTGGACTTGCTGAAGTTGCCGTCTTAGATCTTCAATGATCAAATCACGTTCATCTCTTTGAGAAGGAGGCAATTGGGTAGTAGAAGCAGCCTTGTGAGTACGACCAGCCATATTGAACCAAAAGCTCTAATACCAATTATGATGCCGGATCTTCGAGATATGGCTCTGATACCAAATCTGATATCGGGCTGCTGGATTATAATAGATGAGGATAGGATCTTCAAGTTGATTATCAACTCAACCAATGGCTGGAACAAGTAGAATGGAACCTAACAAACACTCTTTGAAAGGATAACAAGCTCACCACCAGGGTAAACACCAATGGGATACAGAAAATTCACCACCCAAGGATGTAAACCAAGGATACAGGGCTCAAACTAACTTACCACTCTATGGAATCCACCAAGAGATACAGAGTTAAGGAGAAATCAGTATAAACACTGAAATTTCACTCAAATTCGAATTCCAAACTTCACCCCCTTGAATACACAACTTTAGAACTTAAATAACTTGGAACAACCCTCCAAGCATTGGTAAAAGACAATAATTAAATGATTTCAACAATTACAGCTCAACTACTACATTGACAACTCATTTATTAACTAAGACTCATAAGTAAACTCATTAGGTAATAAAAGCACAACCAACTAAGCTAGAAATTCAAATTCTAACCAACTAAGCAATAAAATTCAAATTCTAGAGTAGACTTTAATGCACCATTAATTATGAACCAGCTGTGAAGAGATAGTCATAGATTCCTGCAGACAACGCCAAATGACACATTGACAAATGTGTTAGAAAGCTGACTTCAAGATCTCTTATAGCCACAAATCTTGACATTTAATTCTCTGCACAGTAATACCAGTTCTTTTACGAAATTATCCCTCATTCTGGTTCATGTGCACTCCTGACCATTGTAACAATTTGCACCCCTTGATGATCTATCATGAATCCCATGGATTGTAACACTCCTGTGTCACGGACACTTAACAAGATCACCATCAAGAACAAGTACCTGATACATTTGATTGTGGAGTTGTTCGATCAACTTAGGAAGGCTCATTATTTCTTAAAGCTTAACTAACAATCAGGGTACTACCAAGTGCGCATTGCCAAAGGTGATGAACCAAATACAGCATGCGTGACAAGGTATGGTGCATACGAATTTCTAGTCATGCCATTCAGCCTTACCAATGTACCTGCCACTTTTTGTACCCTCATGAACAAGTTACTCTATCCCTACCTTGATCGGTTCATGGTGGTATAATTGAACGACATTGTGGTGTATAGCGCGACCCTTGAAGAGCACCTCCAACACCTCAAGCAAGTCTTCCAAGTATTTCGTGAGAATAAATGCTACGTCAAGAAGGAGAAATGTTCCTTTGCTAAACAAGAGGTGGGGTTCCTTGGCAATCGAATCCAAGACGGAAGAGTCATGATGGATCCAGCAAAGATAAGGGTAATTTAAGAATGGCGGCCTCCTACCAAAGTACCAGAGCTGCAATCATTCCTTGTGTTGATAAATTACTATAGGCGGTTCATCAAGGGCTATTCAGCCAAGGCCGCCCCCCTCACAAGCCTACTCAAGAAAAATGACACGTGGTATTGGTCCAAAAGGTGTTAACATGCCTTCGAAGAGCTAATGAAGGCTATTTCAAAAGAACCTATGTTGGTGCTGCCCGACCAGACAAAACCATGTGAGATGCATATGGATGCTTCAGACTTTGCCATTGGGAGAGTTTTTATGCAAGAAGGGTACCCGGTTGCGTACGAGAGTTGCAAGCTCAATGACATGGAATGATGTTACATGGTCCAAGAAAAGGAGATGGCAGCCATCATCCAATGCCTAAGGGTTTGGCATCACTACTTGCTTGGCTCACACTTTGTCATCATAACCAACAATATAGCAACGAGCTACTTTCAAACGCAAAAGAAGCTAAGCCCCAAGCAAGCACAATGGCAAGACTTCTTAGTCAAATTCAGCTATTGGCTTGAGTACAAGCCTGACAAGGTGAATGGAGTCGCCAATGCATTAAGTCACAAGGCAGAACTTGTAACACTAAGCGTGAGTCGACCACAAAGTGTATTAATCTTCTGCATCAAAAGAAGGCCTAGAGCACAATCTGGTAGCCAAGAACATATTAAAGCTTGCTAGTGAGGGAAAAACAAGGTGCTTTTAGATGGATGAAAGCCTATCCTCACAACAAAAAACCGTCTTTTTGTACCAAGACATGGGAATTTACGGAAGGAGATCATCAAGGAGTGCCAAGACTCTAAGTGGGCTAGCCACCCAGGTGTGACACGAACCCTTGCACTCATCCAAAATTCCTATTATTAGCCACAAATGTAAGAAAAAATGGAGGCCTATGTGCGAACTTGCCTAATGTGTCAACAACCCCTACCCATTGCGGAAAGGCCATGGCAAAGCGTGTTGATGGATTTCATTGTTGCCTTACCAAAATATAAAGGGTATGAAATCATCATGGTGGTAGTTGATCGATTTACCAAGTATACCACCTTTATACCAGTCTTAGCAGACTACCCTTGTGGATGAAGCCGCACGAGCATTTCTCAAGAATGTGGTGAAGTTATTGGGAGTTCCATAAAACATAATTAGTGATCGTGACCCACATATCACACGTCAATTTTGTAGAGAAATCTTCAAATTGCTGGGGAATGACTTGAATTTCTCAACCAGCTTCCATCCCCAAACTAAATGACAAACTAAGCACATTAACAGCCTTTTAGAGCTATAATTAAGGCATTACGTGAGCGCTCACCAAAAAGATTGGGCAAAACTGTTGGATATTGCCCAGTTCTCACATAACATTCAAAGAAATGAGGCCACCGGTAAGAGCCCGTTCAAAATTATAACCAGGAGACAACCTGTGACTCTTCTTGTCGTTGCCTACAAGCTAGCTTGTGAGAGAGTGGCATGAACAAGCCGAATTACACGAGTGTGCTTAGACAAGGCCGCCAGAAAGATGAAGAAATGGACGAACACGAGAAGACGACACCTCGAATTCTAGAAAGGGGACTTGGTGCTCATCAAGCTACTGCCCCAACAATTCAAAAGATTACACAACATGCATAAAGGGTTGCTACAAAGGTATGAAGGCCCCTTCCTAATTGTCAAGCAAGCAGCAAGGTTTCCTACCAAGTACAGCTGCCTCCCAACCTCAAGATACATTCGATCTTCCATATAAGCTTTCTTAAGCCTTATCATGAGGACACAGAAGCCAAGCAAAAGCGAGTCCACGAGAGCACCAACCGCTATCGTCACTGAATTCAACAAAGACGTGGAGTGCATCCTTGCGAAACAAATATTCTCGTATTTTAGATATTTTAAAGAAAACATATTATTTAAAAATATCTAAAATACGAGAATAATTAAGTTGATAAAAAAAAATCACCTTCAATAAGCCTTTCCTAGATAAATCATTCCGGAATGACTAGACAAGATATAAAGCTAAGCTAGGAGGAGTGAAGTTTCGTAATTCATATAGTAAACAAAGCAAGCAATATCCACAGTGTAACCATCATAGTCTGAAATATAATATAATATAATGATCAACGTGAGCTTGACTTGACTTGACTTTATAGGAATGTTTCCACACCTCCACTCACCATATTCTAGGCCTATATAACGCCCCAAAACACTTGACAAATTTCACAAGCCAATTGATTCCTTTAAGAACACAAACACTGATTAACTAACTCACCATGGAGCATTTCTTCCTCACACTCTTCCTCCTCTTTGTCTCCTTTATAACTCTCTCTCTGTTCATCATCTTCTACAAACACAAATTCAAGCACAGTGCAACATCTCACTACCCCTGCACCCTTCCCCTTCCCCTTCCTCCAGGCCATATTGGTCTCCCCTTAATTGGCGAAAGCCTGGAATTTTTCTCCACGGGATGGAAAGGCCACCCCGAAAAATTCATATTCGATCGTATCACAAGACACTCTTCTCATGTTTTCAAAACAAGCCTTCTTGGTGAGCCCACAGCAGTGTTCTGTGGAGCTGCATGCAACAAGTTCTTGTTCTCAAACGAGAACAAGATTGTGACGGCATGGTGGCCTGACACCGTTAACAAGATCTTCCCATATTCTTCCTCGCAAACATCTTCCAATGTTGAAGCCAAGAAAATGCGGAAACTGCTCCCTGAATTCCTGAAACCTGAAGCCCTGCAAAGGTATATCGGTGTCATGGATCAGATAGCGCAGAGACACTTTGGTGATAGTTGGGAAGACAAAGACGAAGTTGTTGTCTTCACTTGTGCAAAGAGATACACTTTCTGGCTGGCTTGCCGTTTGTTCTTGAGCATTGAGGACCCCGTCCATGTTGCAAAATTGGCTGCTTCTTTTCATCTTTTGGCTTCCGGGATCATTTCCTTGCCTATAAATTTGCCCGGAACGCCCTTCAACCGGGGTATTAAGGCATCGAATTTTATCAGGAAGGAGCTTCTGAAGATCATTAGACAGAGAAAAGTTGATCTTGCGGAGGGCAAGGCTTCATCAACGCAAGATATATTGTCACATATGCTGTTGACAAGGGATGAGAATGGCAAGTTCATGAATGAGTTGGATATTGCAGATAAGATTTTAGGGTTGTTAGTGGGCGGACACGATACCGCTAGTGCTGCTTGTACCTTCATTGTCAAGTATCTTGCTGATCTCCCTCATATCTATCACAAAGTTTACAAGGGTACGTACATATGTAGTTTAGTAAATTAATTCATTAATTTTCTCTTCTTCCAATTTCTTTTTTGTTAATTGGTTTTTAATTTTATGCAATAATATAATATAACAGAACAAATGGAGATTAGTAAATCAAAGTCAGAGGGAGAGTTGTTGAACTGGGCTGACGTCCAGAAGATGAAATATTCATGGAACGTGGCTTGTGAAGTGATGAGATTGGCACCTCCGCTCCAAGGTGCTTTCAGAGAAGCTATCATTGACTTCATTTTCAATGGCTTCTCTATTCCGAAAGGCTGGAAAGTATGTCATCATTACCTATATATGCTACTATTCGTTAAATATATAATTCATATTTAAATATAAAATAAATATTGAAGATTTTACTAACCAACTTAAATAGTACTTTAACAGTATTATTTAATAGTTTTGTTCAGTCAATTATGTCACAATTTTATTCTATGTATATGAAAGAAACAGTTTCATGAAATTCATCTATGAAAGTATTCAATATTTAGCGGTTTAAAAAAATAAAGAAAAAATTGATGATTTTTATTTAATTCGCTTTATAGTGAAAGCAACCCAATCAAAAAGTAACTATTTTTGTTTTTTTGGGTGCATACATGTAGTTATATTGGAGTGCAAACTCCACCCACAAAAGTCCAGAATGCTTTCCTGAACCAGAGAAATTTGACCCAAGCAGATTCGAAGGGAATGGTCCTGCCCCTTACACGTTTGTGCCATTTGGTGGAGGCCCTAGGATGTGCCCGGGCAAAGAGTATGCTCGATTGGAAATTCTGGTTTTCATGCATAATTTGGTGAAAAGATTCAAGTGGGAGAAGGTTATTCCCCATGAAAAAATTATAGTTGATCCCCTTCCCTCGCCTCAGAATGGGCTTCCTGTTCGCCTCTATCCTCACAGAGCATAACTTCCATGATCTATAAGAAAAAAGATTATTCTTATAGCTTACAAATGCTGCATATACAAAAAATAATAATAATATGTAAGTTGTTGTTTTTGCTTTCCCTCTTCTTGTAAAATGCAAAATATAATGTCCAAGAAAGAAATAAAATCAAGTTATTTTGTTATAAATTTTCATTATTCCATCATCAATACTATTGCATAATTCATTGCTGCCACTAGAATATAATATATGAAGTTCTTATCGTAAAATGTAAGGCTCTAATTGGAACATTATATACAAGCTGGTGCTGGCTGATGAGAAATATTATTATTCTTCATTTATTTTGTTAAATTGTTCATCGGAAAAACTTCGTAAATAACCCTGGGATATGGTCTAATATCACCAATAACCTCGTCTTTTTTAAAACAAACAAAAATAACCCTACCGTTTATTGATCTGTTAAGTTGAATGATGCCAAGGTATATTGGTAACTTTATTAAGATATTTAATTTACTTATTAATTTTTTATTTTCTTTATTTTTTTCTCCATTTTTGTCTCTCTTCCTTTCTTCTTTGTTTTCCTTTTTTTTCTTTTTTTTTTTCCTCCTTTCTTCTTCTTCTCTCTTTCTTACTATGAGACTATGGTCTCCTCCACTAGCAACAACACCTAATTCATCAAAGCTGAAAATATTGCTCTTCCAAGATCATTTCATTGTTTTAACTACTTAAAAACTCTTGAAATAAAATAACCCATAAAATTTTCTTCAAAAATTTCTTCACTTCAATTTATCCATTCTTATTTGTGGGTTTTCTTATTACAATCAAATCCCAATCACACAACAACACAGCATCATACACAGCAACAAAATTAACCAACAACCCAATGTAGTAGCATGGTTTATCAACAAATTAATTAACCAACAAAATTAACACAAATTAACCAACAACCCAATGCAACCTCTTCGAAATCCCTTCAATCAACTTAGTAAATTAACAAATTAAATTGAGTAGATCCAGTTGCCAAGTACCAAAAAATTAGAAAAAAACAACTAAAAATTCATACCCAAGAAGCAGCAAGAATCCCATCCATCAGATCCATACCCAAGACGTAGCAACAATCCGACTTCAAGCTTTAAGAACGGAGAAACTCTGTCAAGAACCTCAAGATCAATCCTCTCAATACAAACCCATTTCTCGCCTCAAGGTTTCCTCCTATCCTCGAGTACAACATTGCGAGATACGTAGCCGAGGTTGTTGTACCTCTTTCCAGTGACTTCACCTAGAGTTTCAGGTTCTCCGGTTTCTAATTCTTGAATATTTAAAAGTTTTATTTTTATTTTTATTTTATGCTTGCTCTCTGACGATTTGTAACATCCTAAATTTCTAGTATACATGACATGATATATAAAGAATACATATATGTATTAATATAAATGTGATGTATTTGAATTATAATGTAATAAATGAAAGAATAATGGATTTAATTGAAAGAATAGAAAGAGGAAGAATTAAGTGGTATTTTGGCTGAATATTTGTCTATAAAAGGAGGAGAGCTCTAGAATTGTGTTATTTTCTTTCCTTTCTTTTGGGTCACACATTCTAATCCTTCTTGCTCTCTCTCAATCTTCTTCACACCAAGCCATCAGGAATCCAAGGCAAGGAAGGAAGGAGGAAGAAGGAAGGGGTAAGGATCAATTCTCTAATTAGTATACATTGTACTATTGTCTAATATTATACAGGAATTTCTTTGTGTTGTGATGATTGATAAGAATTGTTGTGTTGTATAATAGAAATTGTGTGGAAATGTGAATTTGAATGAGAATTGAAGTAAACTAATTAGGAGAATGAGGATACAAAGCTAGAAGTAAGAGTTTAGTCCAAATTCTACGGTATTTTGACACTGAATAGTGTCTATTTCGAAAATTTATAAAAATTAAGGAAATGTTTTCTGGTTCTGAAAATTTTACTGATGAAAATAGACATGTCCAGGAGGGTATAGAAATTGGATTCACTCAAAAATTTGAAGTATGTGAATTGTAGTGAATTTTGGAACTTCTGGTCTAGAATTTCACATTTCCCTTGTGTTAGAATAGAGTAAGGGAAAACAAATTTGGTTGAAGGTCCAAATCTTTGTAAAATTATCTAATTTTTGGTATGCAAGTTCTTATATATGTTATATATGACAATGTAAATTTTCACTGAGATTGAAACTCTATATGAGTTTCTATGAATTTTGAAAATTGGGTTGATAAAACTGGAACTTTTTGTTTCCAAAACAAGATAGTTAGAAATAATTGGGTTTGAATGACTTAAACCCCTTGTAAAGCCACAATTTTTGGTACGGATGTATTTATATTTGTTAGATACAAGCCTGCAAAATTTTGTAGTTATTTGAGTAGTATTGCAATTCCTATAAATTTTTAAGGCTCTACTGCTCATTGAGATGAATGCATTGATAGAATTGTTGGGTTAATGAACTTCTTTATTTTGAGTGGGCATATGATCTTATTTGTCTCTAAATAATTTAAAGAGACGTGTTATATGAGTATAAAGGTTGTATATGAAATTCTAGGAGTTTTGGAATAGACAATTGTTTGTTAGAAATTGTTTGATTGAATATGAATAGAAATGGAACTGAAAAGGGAAATTAGTTCACCAATATGTATGGTGACCCTTAAATGATTTTGTGTTGTTTTTAGGTTAAACACAAGCATCAACAAAGGAGCTATATAAGGTAAGTGAGCTAACTATTCTGAGACCACAATAAATTGTGTTACACTATATGTGATATTGTGTATTGTGACACTGTTAAATGTTAGCACTTCGATCCTTGAATTAGTATATATTGTGATTGTACTAGAAACTTAATATAGAGCTTCTTTTATGTGATTGATTGTGAATTGTGAATTGTGATTGGCATGCCAAAACTTAGGAAAATTAGCTCTCATAGCTTGAGGGGAGGCCTGAACCATGTATTTCTCTATACGGGATTCGATAGCATGGGCTCAGTATCGCCCAGATTGTCAGACTAGCCTTGAGCTATTTCAAGTGTAGGCATTTATGTGTATATGTACTGTTCCGTGTGGCAGAATAGAGTCCAGTAGGACTATATGGCTGTCACCTCTGGATGATGGCAGATTCGTGAAATGTGAGAATGTGATAAATACTCATTGCGACGATGTCTTACCTACAGATGCCACCAATAGGTGGCTATGTGATATGGGCTCGTATAAGTGTGATATGACTGTGATATGAGTAGTCCTATCTTGATTAAAGAGCCTTATTTCCTAAGTGACTGTAATTGATACTGTGGAAGCTTTCAAATTATGTGACATGGACATGGCATGTGTCATTAATACAGTACCAAGTATTGTATGGTATGCAAGTCCTTAATGTACATTGAAGGAAAATGTGTATATGTGTATAAATATCCATATGAATAATGTGTCTAGCTTAAAGAAGCTCAAGTGTGAATAAATTATGTGATTATGATTATACATGAGGATGTGATGAATTGAGAAATGTGAAGTGAATCGACCTATAGAGGTCCAGACAGGAAAATTGGCGCAGGATCACAATATATGTGGCATAGGAGTGCAGATGTAACCGATATGAAACTAATCAGACAGAGAGTTGGCGCAGGTGCATCACTCATATGGCGCAGGAACGCTAAGTTGGCACATAGAAATGGTTACGAAATAGAGATTTGGCGCTGTTGTGCCAGTTTCCTTACACCGGAGCGCGACCTCTGTACAGTGATTTCTCAGTTATTTCTTCTTTAACAAGTTATCCTATGCTTGCGTACTAAGAAATGAACAGTATTCCTACTGTAGACTGAATTTTTACTGTTATGGAATACTATAGTTGATCCACTTAACTTATTTATTGAGTTTTACTCATTAAATTTATTGTGCCTCACGTGAATAGTAAACTAGGAGCTAGATAGAAGACTTTGGGCAATACTGACAGAGTTCCCTTGACAAACACAAACCGCTGTCGTATATTAATAGGACCATACTGTAGAAATTCTATTGATTTTGAATGTACATATATATAGCAAAATACTGTGGTTTTGATTAGGAACTTTCTATTTGATAATACTCAATACATTTTTTTGAAAAAAATAACAGAGTTCACTATTAAATGACTGTTTAAATGTTATACTCTATATGTATAATATTGGAAGTGTGACACACTTCCAGTCGATTAATCTAAAGAAGCCAGAAGTGGAGGGAACCGGAGAGGGTGAATGCGGCTATGAGGGAGTGGAAGGTGGAGAGGGAGGAGAGTGATTTTAGAGAGGAGGAAAAGCGAGATCTATTGATCTCACAAACCAAAGACAAGGTGGATGGCAGTGGTGGCAATTGCGACAGCTGTGTTGAGGTGGAGACGACGGTGGTTGCTTTTATGGGTGGTGGCTATTTTGTATTTTAGAATGAGGAGTTAAGGTTTCACATTTATTTCCATTGTGAATTTTTTAAAATTAGTTATAATAAATAATAAATTTTGTAGACATTAAAATCAAATAAGGATTTGATATGGTGGTAAAATAGAAAGTGTTTGCTTGAATTGCATATGTTCGCGCTACACTAATCTAAAAAATACGAGATTATTTTGTGATATTAGGTCATACCTCAGAATAATTTATGAAACTTGCCTTGTTTATTTATATCAAAAACAATGAATAGAAAATGAGGATCACAGTTGTGGTTATATGAAGAAGAAAAAAGTTGTTCTGCCCAAAACAAACTTAAAAAGAGTAAAAACTCCATAAATTTTGCCAAAGTCCGTAAATTTTGCTAAGTAAATCACAAAGAATATTATTTGAAAGGAAAAATTTCGTTTATCATCCTATACCTTAACGGTAGTATCTGTGTTATGCTCTAGAGTAATTACAACTTTTGGCACGGGAGCTATTTTTGTCCTTTAAAAAAAAATTAAAAAATCAATCATAACTTTTAGAATGATTAAACAGTGGAAGACATCGTACCAATTAAGTGCAGAATATTTTGAGACGGCATAATTAACTTTTAGAAAGAGTATTTTAGGTCAATTTAAAGGGGCATATAAACCCACCCAACTTAAAATCAATTTCTCAATAATCATCTCATTAATTATTTCCGAGTTGAATCATATTGGTTAATAAATAGTACAAAACATTGGGTGGAGTTTATGTCGTAAAATTATTAAAATTTTCAATTTAAAGAAAAAACACGTTTATAAATAATTATGCCAACATTTATTGTTTTTAGACAACTATAAGTTATTCAAATAATTTATAGTATAGGCTAAATGAAAAATCGTAAATTCTTTTCAGGTGTTTATAAACTTAAAATAGCTACCACATCACACGCCTATAAATTCCATCAAATTTTAAAAATTTTGGATAAAGTATTAATGTATTAAAAATTGGAGAAGTAAAGTTTAATTTTTTAAAAACGATACCTAAGACATTTTTATAACGAATGATATTGTTATATTCCCTATAAATTAACTAGAAAGAATAAATTAAAAATAAGCATAGAGAGGTCGAGAACACAATTTCGATTAAATTTTCAATCAAATGAGGAGAAGTAAAGGACATAGAAATTGAAGATGAAGAGATTGTTAACAAAAAAGAACAATAAAATCCAACTTCAAAGAAACTTCGGCCTAAAAGAGAAATGCACAACAAACTAGCAAGACAGAAGTCACCATTTTTATGCTAGATCCTAAACTTTTATTGAAATTACATTGGATTATTACAAGGTAATTTTCATAATCATGTACCCCGTTTAGAATCATTAGGCCCGTTTGGTTTTATATTTTATGTTTTTGTTTCGAAAATTTCCATTTTGATACGAGAAGAAAACATATGTTTGAAAATACTTATACTTTTTACGATAGATTAAATTATATAAAAATATGTTTAATTATACATATATATATATATATTATATTTTTATTTTAAATGAATTATAATTTAAAAGTAAAAAAAATTTTTTGAAATATTATAAAACAATTAAAATATAATTCATAATATATATTAAAATAATAAAATTATTTTGAAATAAAAAGTAAGAAAAGACATAATGTAAGTAAAAATAGTTTGAAAATGAAAAAAAATATTTATTTTTGATTCAATGATTTAATGAAAATACCTAAACAAATACGTATTACATATTTTACGAAATTTTGTTAAGGAGAAATGGGTGACCAAAAAAGGGCCACATCTTCCACAACATATTATGGTATTTACAAAGAAAAAAGTCTTCTAGGGATAGATTACAGTTAATTAGATATAGGTACATAAAAATATCAAGGATAAAGCAATGAACAATGCATGTGAGGGCGAGAATTTGGTAGATTTTTCAATCAAAAGAAAAATAAATAATTAAATAATTAAATAATTAAAGCAGATTCCAATGATTACCGAACGCAGGTGTAAATAGCGAAGAATAAATAACTGCTACTATATTGATTCACACAAATTTCGTTTACAGCTCCCACATCAAAACCTCCAGACAAAAAATTCAAAAGAAAAAAAAAAGGGAACATACACATGGTTAAAATGAGTACAAACAACAGAATATATTCATGATGATGTCCAAAGCTTGAAAATTTAGGATGATCGTCTGCAATCTCGACAAAAATATGTATAGAACAAAAAGGTGTGGACAAAACTCCTGCATACCATATGTATCCTCTAGCAAGCAGTATCTTCAATATTGTTGAGACAATTAAAGAAGAAAGCTCCGGTAACATACCATCAGATAGATGAGAAGATCATTGGTTAGTGAATGATATCAAGATTGATTTACATAGAGAACAGGTACAAGCCCAGCCATTTTGCCATCCCTACCAGGACGTTTCTTCTTCACCTGCAGTGAATTGCATACTTCCTGATTAGTATGGAGTCTAGTCAATCAGTTGTCTAATTCAGCTTGGTTGGAGAAACGCTACTCACATAAAACCATCCATCAACTTCGTAATCAATTTCAACCTCTTCTCCTGCTGTCAAATTTAACTGCAAGTAAACAGACACAGTAATTGATGACCTAAAGATCTGCATTTAGTAGTAGAACCATCCATCCACTCAGTAAAGATATGCACAATCAGAAACCCCCACATCCAGCTCTATACTTTTAAAGGCCAAATTAAGAGTCAACATACCTCATCATCTCCACCGGCAGTGAAGTCATAGAGTGCAGTCCCAAACTGTCGATTTCCAGAAGAAGCTCGCCCTTCATCTTGCGAGCCAAAACTCTGCGATCCACCAGCCAGTGGTTTCTCAAATGACTCGTATCTTTGCATGGTGGATGATGTGTATGGTGGAGGCTCTTCCCTAATCTGAAAAGACTTCAAACAATCAAATCTTGAACTAAACTATAAGAAACAAATTATTATTTCATAACCATCCTTATTAAATTCATAAAAAGCCATAAATCCTTACTGGAGAACCATAGCCCGATGTATTGCTAAACTTGCTAGTCCTCTCCTGCTATAAACAAGTTAAGAGATCTAAAAATCAATTTAACCTTTGTCTGAAACAACAACATATTTTTCATGACAACTTCATATACGAGGCTAGCCTTCCAATAATGTGCATGTAAAAATATAGTTACGCCTTTGAGCATGATGGTTTCAAAGAAAAATAGATTAGTTATTTCCCTTTAACAGGACCAAACATATCCATATTCTAATTTATATACCTATAATGATAATCTAATCTTCTTCAAATCTCTGTAGAAGAAGGTGGTTGGTCATGCCAAATAAGAATCTAAAAATTTCAGTCCCAACTTTTCTAAAGCATGGTACCATTTTGCAAATAGATAACACACTAATACAATCGCTTTCTTGCAGTGACTTTTAGACATCATTGCATATCTACCCTTTTGACTTTGTCATTTCAGTGCTCCTTTTTGCTAGCCAAGGTCTTCTAATTAGAAAGATAACATTGCAGAATATATTTCTCCTTAAGAGTGACATAATTCTTCAATATGAATTTTTTTGTTAAATGGTCATTAAAGTCCAGCCACATTCTCCTAGTCAAGAAAAGCAAAGAAAGAGGGTCATGTCATTGATTCTTCGGTGAAAGAACAGTCAGAGGAATTGAATAACAAAATCAATTAAAATCTGGTTTATTCAACAATTCTTTATTTAAAAGGATTAGAAATCCATTGTTTACTGAGTGTCTTTGATTGGTGGTGTTTTTTTTTTTCCTGTTTTCTCTTGTTTGTTGTGGACCTCTGGCTCACTTGGTCTTCTTCATCCTTTTTTCCTTTATTTTTTCCTTTATTATTATCATTTTTTATTCCTATAAAAAAATTAAAATAGTCACATCTGTCCCATTTTATTACAGGTTAAACATGTGCGTAAATCTATGTTCATAGATATACTAAAGCTTCTAGAAATTTACCAACTTTTCCTGACTTCTACCATTGAATCAATCTTCTTAAAGTTACTTAATCCAGCTAGAAACTGCAAACTGCATCAATATAACTACTAGCAAAATAAATCTATTTCATCAACTATACCGAGGCTTGCGAACCCCCATAGGTCGACGGCTTTGAACTGAACAATGAAGGGTAGCTCATTCCACCAAAGTGAGATGATATAGAGGTTTCAACTGAGCCAGTTGAATCTGGGGAGGATGAACCTGAGGACCTTGCATCCTCTTCCTGCAAATTAAAAGAACATAATTAGCAGTTGAGTTTTCTAGGAATGTATTTCTTCCAAGATCATGACTATTGCATGTTATTCCCCCGATGGCACGAATAAAATAAAAATAAAAATTGAGAGATTTGTGTACCTCTAACTCTGTAGTTTCTAAAAGTGTCTTTGCCCACATATCATCATAGCTAACTGAAGGTCTGGAGATGACATTCTCCTCATCAACATCTGGAGCATCAGTTCCAGCACCAGCAAGGAATTCGTTAACCTACCATGGTATAAAGATAATAATAAGATTCTACCCTTTAAACCTTGAAAAATGGCATAATACCTCATAGAAAACTAATGTTATTACTTAAAGCAGATACCAGGACATGTTTTCAGATATAAGGCTTATTAGAATATGTAATTGAAACAATTTAATTCCTAGGCTAACGGTTACCTTTCTACTGAAACTCAAGCCAGCAACCATTTAAACAAATTAGCATAAGCCAAGGAAATAAAGTTAATTCTCAAAACTGTATGAAACAATTTTCCCATGCAACAACAAGAAATAAGTAAACAAATAAAATAACGATACCCAACTCCCTTATACAATGTATTACATGACAAGTAAGCAACCAAAAGTTTGGAGGCAGTTATTGTAAAAGGAGCAGACTTTTTTTTTTTTTGGTTAATAAACATAATGCGAGTCCATCAAACCTGTGCAAAGAGCCACCTCCCCACCCACTCTCCACCCCAACCCAACCACCCTCGCACCACCCAACAACAACCCCACCACACCCCACCACCCCCCACCCCCCACCCCCCAAAAAAAAAAAAAAAAAAAACCAAACCCAAAAAAAGGCCCATGGGTATGTTAACATCAATGGGAGCCAAATCTTAGACCTATGCTCCTCAAACGCTAAAGCAAAGCGACTTTTTTAATGAGCCAACCTCTTGGGATTATTACTTTTCGTAATTCAACCGACACTCTAGACCCTATTTCTACTATTGTTCACCTAACAGAACAGAAGTCCCTTCATGGGAGGTCCGGTAAACCATCACAACATTTATTTAACATCAGAGCATGAAGCCATAGTTTATATTTCAGAAAGTATATTGTTCTATTACATAGAGAAGGCACTTCCATAAGGTTGCAATTCTGTTATTGCGGAAGTCAGCATCCCTACATGCAGGTAAATGCTCAAATGGACAAGTTCACATGCTCTCAACTAAACACATAAATGGAATTTGAATAATGTAAAAACAACTTGAGTGGACAGCAGAACACGCATATCACTGGTTTTGATTCTCAACTACCTAAAGGCTTTGTGGATAAGCAATGTACTTTTAGTTTTCTATGTTCTGCCCATCATCACCATATACCTAGTGCAACAGTTCAAAAACCTATTGTAAAACATAATATATCTTTTCTATGTATGTGCTTTTCAGTTTCCACATCGATCTGACAATTCTTTATAAGAAGAACGTCAATGCAGAGTGTATACCAGTAAGGAACGGCCACCCTAAAACTTACTGTTGAGGAACTGATCAAGATGAACCTCCTTGTAGCAATGACCCAAAAAAAAAAAATTCTCAAAGCCCCCGAAAGTCTAGAAAATATTGTGGCCATGAAAAGTGAAATGAAGTTCCCAAAAACCTTTTAACATATGTGTAGGTTGCATACGACATGCCAGTCAAAGAATCCCTAGTTTTAACATACTTGGTTTGATACTTTATGGACAGAGCACAATGTGGCACATTTGTTGATGTGCAACAATTATTGCTTACTCTAGATGCTGCACTTATTTGTGCCTTAGGTGCCAGTCAGCTTTCATTTCTGAAGTTCATTAATTCATTACATTTTGAGCTTTCAAAGAGATGGATCTTCCTGTCCTCTCAGACATTTACAACAAATTAACTTACTACTAAAACTGAATCTGTTCCAAATCACACTTGCAAAATAAAAAATTTATAATTAAAAAATAAAAACAAGTGTCCAAACCCCAATCAATATAATTAAAAAAAAAAAAAAAAAAAACTTATTCATCATATGAGAAAAAATTCTTACCCTGTTCATGGCTGGTGCATTGTTTCCCAACAGGCCGTCATCACCAAGGTTTGCTGCCCATGCATTTACTAGGTCATCATCGAGGGCATCAGGCTCAGCAGCAGGTGCAGGTTTAGATTCATAAATAAGGTCAGATATTCCAGTGGCAACTGCTGGATCACTTAAACCAGTACTTGCGCTTATATTATGCCGTGTACGGTAGATGTCAATAAGTTTTGCACTGTTGTACAATTTGAAAGGGTTAAGAAAAAAATTAGAAAAATACAGAAATCATAAGAGTACAAATTACGGCAAACAGTAAATGAAACAAACTCCATAGATAGCAACAAGAAAGAAAATAAATAACTTTAAAGAAAAGAAAAGTGATTTCAGGATCTTTCAAAAAGTGAAACATAAAAGCCATGACTTCCAAAAGAAAAAAAAAATTGATGATGATAATAAAAATAATAAAAATAATAATAATCACCTCCTTGAATGACAATGGCCTATGAGTGCAATTCTCAGATACACTATTCAAAAGATCCATCAAAGAGAAATTTTACAGATCTCATTAAGTAGCTGTATACTCATAACCAATTATCGAGACAAGAAACAGAGACTATATATACTTGGCTAAAACTTAGAATAGGAGAAATATAGTACAGGAAGGTTGGTAAAGGGGGCAGCCCACCAGCTTCCAGAGCTATTCCATTTTGTTTCACAGAGATGAAACATAGTAGCAGATCCACATAACCATGAATTTGTACAAGTCCGCTTCATTCTTTGTTCTAGCAACTCATGATTCATGAATTCCTCTTTTGGTAGTTATGGATCCTTTTCAGATCACAGCAAATTGGTAGTTATCCTCTTAAGGCTTTATCTCTATACCAATTTGGTTCTTTTTTCAGCCCCATTATCATGTATTCCGCACTCTTTAGGTACACCCCTTTAGTCTCCTTCCAAATCCATTTAATCTTCAGTGACTTATTTATCAGTAAAATATCACCCAAGTAGAGGCTTCTAAAGTGACTTGTGAATCAACAGCATTAAAGAAAATAAAATTAAAAAATAGAAAAAGAAACACCATAAAAGACATAAAACAAACAATAAATAAAAACCCACTTACATGGACTTTACTCGACAAGGAAAAAAAAAAAAAAAGGCTTCAGACATGCAGCAAAACATGAATGTAACCGCAAACCCAACAGGTAAAGTTCAACCTTTCATCATGTTTTCTTCTTAAAAGCCTTGAAACTAGGGATAATTCTTTTGTACCGTTACATCCATCATTTTTGGTATATCAGTCCACAAAAAAGGCTAAAAAATTAAGGACAATCCACTCTGTTAAAAACATATTATATATAAGTGACAGATGAAAACCCAAGATTGGGATAGGCATATCTAAACAAACTATGCTACTGGAATTAAGATAACTACTAAATAAAGTAATAACAAAATTCATGTCCTCATTTTCTAAATTCTCTATATACACAATAATTATTGTCCTCATTCACTTATCACTTACCATATGAAACGGAAGCCACTACCATTTTATAAAATTAAAAAAAAAAAACAATCTTTTAGGAAACTTGTACCTTATTGGGCCTAAAGGGAGATACTTTGCTCTCGGGACATAACAAAACAGTGAAACAAGATCTAATAATCGCTCATGTGTTTCATACAATTTCTTGAGTTCTTCATCTGTCCATTCCTTTTTTGCATTATCATGATTGCGTATATCCCTAAATAGCAACATCAAAATATTAGTACCACAAAATGGAAAACAAGTTAAAAGAAAGTGACACAAAATCTGAAATGTCATACTTGATCAGCTCATCTTGTGCTCTGTACATTTCATCAAGAACCTGTACCATGGGACTTATCAGAAATCCAAGGCCTGTACCACTGGCTCCTTGATCTTCCCCATTACTAAGATACATCTCTGATAATTGTGACTGCACACCACCATGAGCTAAAGCATGTAAAAATTCATAAATCTGTAGCCTGAAAGGCTCACCAGACCTGATTGCCATGGTTGTAAGAGCTTGAGCAGCAACAATGCGAACCTAGAGTAACCATAACCATTTAGTAAGCAGAAAATCAAGCAACAGCAACAGTTTAAAACATCAGTTTATCATTTAGAAATAAGATATATCATGATGACAGATACAGAACTTATCTAGGTCAAGAGAGAACAGTTATCAAGGCTAGACAGGTAATAACACACTAGCATGCAATTAGCTTCTTTGATAAGGAACAATAAAATAAAATTAAGAATACCATTTAACTACAAGAAGTGAACCAGAAGGGTGTATATAATTATTTAATAAGTCATACTGCAAGTGCAAGAGCATAAATCTGCAAAGTCTGGTGACTTAGGGTAAAATAGATCATTGGTTTAAAAACCATTATTACTCCAACATCTACTCCATAATCATTTCAGGTACCATAACACAGAATCAGCCACATACTGGCGGAGTCTCCAGTACATACAAAAGTTAACTCACACCATGGCCATACTAAGGTAGCATTTGTATTTTCAGCTGAAATAGGTTTTAATTTAACATCCAAATAATATGTTTGTTTTCTCTTCTTTAACATCTGAAGTAAGTGTCAACTCTGTTTGTTTTTACTAACAAAAAGATCAGGATGTTAATAGTTTGACACATATACCCTTATAGATGTCAACTTGTAAGGTGATATATATTTCATACACAGTGGAAATACACATATCATATATTCGACAAAAATTAAACAATATTTCTGAATACTTAAAAATATATAATATTATTTACTTTCAATTGAATAATTTATGGAGATATTAATAACAAATATATACTACTACATATGCATTTTATTCCTTTTAGATAAAAAGCCTAGAGTAGAATCATTAGCCGCACATTGTTAAAATTAAAATTAAGCCTTTGAGTGAAAAAAATTAAAAAAAAAAAGAAAAGAGGTTTATAAATAAAGGAAATAGAAGCATTGTACAAGGGTATACTTGAGGATCAAAATTAAATAAACTAATTCAGACTTAAATGTTTAGATAGAAGCTATAAAGTCTAGTTTTAGATTCAGATTAAAATATCTTATAATAAGGGTCAAGTTAGAAAACAAAGCAAAATATTTTACTGAAATTCAAATACCTTCAGATACTAGACCCATTAAAAAATTGTCTCTAAAGTCACACGGTACAATAGTTAAAAGCAGTGTATGACCCAGCATGCTAGAAAATATACCTCCCAGCTGCCACTAAAAGCACACCTCTGAAGTCGAGTCAATGCACCAGCAAGAGTAGGGTTACGAGAACTGGCAGCAGCAACCATTTTATCTGCATCTAATAACATCAATGCAGTACCAGGAGGAGTTGCTGATTCCCAAGCATATTCAGAAGCAGCATAATTTGCATTTTCTCCTAGGAACCATACCTGAAAGTTTAGTTCAGTAATTAACTCAACAAACCCCTATTCCATGGTTTTTTTGGATCAACCATAACTGAATCACATCAGATTATTCAAATAAATAATAAAGATGCTTACTGCAGCTTGGACTAGTCTCTGTAATGCAAGTGCTGATTTTGGATCAGATGCGGAGACTCTATCAACTGACAGAGGTCCAAACATTGACCCAGGCTGCGGCGGCGGTAGGTCAAGCACTATAGTGACTGCTTCCAAAGCTGTGTGCTTTCCATCAGGGCCAGCTCCAACAAGGCATGTCTGGAATTCAGAAACAAAATGTCGAAACAATTGCTCTTATTTATGAATGAACATGCGTGTACTTGCATCTATATTTTGGGTAGAGGAAGGGTTAGCATTGCAAATTCATTGACAATAATAAAATTTAGGCTATTGTCAAGAGATTAAGCAATTGCAAATTTAACCACAAAGATAAAGCGAATATTTGTTTTTGCAACTTCTGCATATCCCACTACATAAAATACTAAATATATCAGATATCAAGAACAAATATCTTAATAATAAAAGGGGCATGAACCAACTAAGAAAATGGACAATCAATAAGAAATTATCTTGGCAAATAATGTATCAAACAATAAAGAATGTTGAGATAAGCACAAGAAGAATAAAGTATAAGAAAACTTTTAGAGTTGATCATTAGATAAACACATACTCCAACCAATGGGAAAAATTTAGAGTTTCTAATTAAATGAAAACTCACTTTCCACAGTAGTTGTAACACATCAGCATCAATCTTCCCCGGAACTTTGGTAGCAAAGATCCTTGCAATTTCAAGAAGAGTAACAGCCATATCTGGAGTTGCCTGGCAAACCCAAAACATAAATAAAAAGTAAATCTTCTTCACCCCCTGGCAAGGGATGGGTTTAATGGGTTTAATCTCCCCTAAGAAGTTAAACTTATTAACCTTTTTCCAACCAAAGATTAACCTTTTTTCCAACCAAAGCAGCATCATAAGGTAAGAAAATAAGTTAACATTGCTTCTTGCTATCACTTGAAAATTTATAATATATTGACTTTATACAATGTCGACAAAATTTATTCAAAGTTCAAACCGTTATACATCAACACTTTTGTAGCATCTTAGAGGAGACTCATCTAAAACATGGATACAGTTTATTCCTAAGACAGGGTAGCTAGTTTTTCAATCGCAAGAATGTACCTAACCAATATATCGAAATCAACTTACAATGCTATGTGATCTTCCTATTTATCGAAAGCCTTAATGTTTTACTACCTCGGTCTAATAGTTTTTTCTAATTAATCACACTGCCATTTTAACTTACAAATCTTGTGTGTGCTTATATAGTATATATTTATCTAATGCAATTCAGAGGTTTTACGAGAAGAGTTAAAAAATAATAATTTTTAAATTTTTAATATAAACTCAGCACCCTTGGATTACAAAAAATGAATGGTTCACAATTGAAGTTAATTCTTAAGTACAAAATTTATGCTACTACACCTATGTATATGGGTAGGATTAACAACCTTTCTATACAAATTATAACATGGTTTATAAATCATTGATTATAAATTTTCAACTGCTCATAAAATACTTTAAATAAGTTATTCTGAGTGCATATTTACTTTGATATTATCAATTCTGATCTCGAATATTAAAAGTTAAGCATCTGAGTTTCAAAAATTGCACACAAAATGTAGAAATTAAGTACATAGGAGCAACCATTGAATTTCACATTCTTAAGATACTCATCACTCTTGAAATTTCAATTTTATCGATGGTGCCAAATCATCCACTCAAATTATACTCCAAAAGTATCCATAAACAGTTAGTAGAAGAATAGTTGATTGAAATTGAAGAATTCTTTATGATGCCATGGAGGAAGACACTAATATGTTAGGGGAATAGGATCAGTTCTAGGTTAGATTTTGGCATTGGTTTCAAATGAATTTAAGGGAATTCCTTACCTTTTTATTCAGGAAAATTAGGAAGTTGTAATTAGATGGTTATGGGCTTGGGTTTTCTTCTGTTTTTGCAATTGATTTCCTTCCCTAGTGGACTAGGTCCACTCTAACTATGTTAATAATAATATAATTTTTTATTATGAAAAAGATAAAATAAAACATAAGAGTCTTGTCAAAATAGAGAAAATAAAGATAGAAGCGATGTTGAATATTGTTTATTGATATGTGAATGCTTACATATATATAGTAGAAGAATCAAAGTAAACTAGGAAATAAAATCACTCACAATCAATACATATTATTCACCACCTAGAATAGAATTAATGTGGTCTATTGCTTCAATATAAAGTTCTAACACTCTCTCTCAAGTTAGAGCATTGATATTTTAATACCCAACTTGGAAACAGATTACAATTAGATATTTGATTCTTTTTGACAATTTAACGTTAGAGTCATTAACTTCACAGCAATTATGGAGCTTCAAGAGGATTGATTAGAGTAGCTATCTCACTCAAACTTCTAGACAGAAGAACCAACCAACAAAAGAATGAAACTGGAATTATAAGAGAAGACAATTTCCGGTAAAGATAGTTTTTATCATGAATTCTAGCGAGTCATGTAAGGGTAGTAGTGATTTTACCGCTGACCAGAGGCTAGGTTTGGGATAAAAGTGAAATTTGGACAAACTATTGAGATTTGGCTAAATTAGGGCAAAATTTTCCAGTAACTAAAAAAATGTTCTTTTTTTAAATTTTCAGATACACCCTCGGATAATTGGAAATGGCCCAAACTTTTCATAAAATTTCAAAAGACCCCTTGATGCAATAAACACAAGTTTCAATGCATGAGGATAAGATAGGCCAAGAGAGTAAGCTTGGAAAAAAAAAAAAAAGAGAGAGACTAAAAGAAAGGAAATATTAGAGACTTAATAAAAGGAAATAGAGACTTATTTTTTTATTCACTATTAAAACAAATCCATTAGAGACTTACATAAAGCAGTGGAGACTAACCTAAAAGAAAATAGTTTTTTTTTAAGAAAAATATTAAAGACTTAAAAGAAAAGAAAGATTGAATTTTTTGTTCCTCTTCCTTTTCATTTTTGAAAAACAAAAACAAAAAATTTCTAAGGAGCTCTAACTGGCTCTAATAACATGTTAAAATAGAGAAAATCGAGATAAGAGATAGTGAATATTGTTGTATATTATTGATATGTGAATGCTCACACATATACAATAGAAGAATCAAAGTAAACTAGGAAATAAAATCACTCACAATCAATACATATTATTCACCATCTAGAATAGAATCATTATATTCGATTACTTCCATATAAAGTTCTAACAAGTCTCATGGCTACCAAATATGACAAAACCAATAATTTTACTAGGTAAGTACCTAAATTATTAAATTCCACATGGCATTCACTCAACCAACTTCAGAACATTGCAAGTAAAGTTTTATAGGATGCTATGAATTAGCATAATAAACACCAAGAATTATGGTGCTGAAGTTGGACAGAACTAAGATTTTATTTCCATTTACTTACTTTGAAACGAGCATGCAAGGTGAGCAAAATATCATTCAGTAGGGCTGCTGGCCAAGCTGGATCAGAAAGCTCCGAAGCAATAATTGATCCTAGTTCATCAAATGACTCATATGGACTTTGCATCCATATCAATGCCTTAATTACCATTGCTCGGACATAAACACACTCACATGCTACAGTTGTTCGAACCACTTCCATTAGCGAAGCTAATAAGCCAGCAATTGTATCCTTGCTAGCTGTTCCATTAGAGATAGAGGAGTTTCTTCTGACACCTAGTTGAAAATAGAACAGAAAAATCAAAGACCGAACAATATAGTAATATCTGTAAATGCAAAGAATGCACCCTACAGGAAATAAGCTACCAGAAGATTAGATATACATAATAAGCTTGATAATTCAAACATTCAAAAGATGGAATCTTTTATAACTTCCTAAATTCATGTCTGCATGTGTTCGTGCATAATACCTGTGCGGTGGTTATCTGGTTGTATGTATGTGTGTCTTTAACTAGGTTTAATATATACAGAAAGGAGCTTGCAGTAATCTCACAGACACCAACTTAACAACTCTGTAAATAAACAATCCCTATTAAACCAATTTCAAAGCAGAAAAATCATTCCCTGTAGCAAATGTCTGCTTCAATTCTAACCCTTACTAAATCTATCCAACTATTCCCTTCCCCGACGCCAGCCTCCCCTCCTCCCCCTTTCTATGATAGAAAACAGAAGATGCTACATGAATTCTGTATGAAGGCTACTAAATCTATGCACATGTAACAACCACACTGGCTTTCTCTTGATATATATAAAAAACCGTGACAGTACAAATTGGGAGGATGATTAAAGTGCTTTAATTATAAACTAAGCTTAAAATACACTTTTATTTACAAGATATCATGGAAGATTGGTTATGGAACCATATAGAAAAATTTACCTAAAATACATACCCTCGATCAATCACAGCAAGTCAGAAATTATGTAAATTAGTTATGTAAATATTGGAGATCACAAAAGTTGAAATTACCCCCCAAGAAAGGGAAATAAGCTTCTCTCTTTCTCAATTTGTTTTCCCCTTGTCATTCAGTACTTCAAATGATAAAGTTGGAATAATCATACAAAGCTAACCTACGTCAAAGTATCCATGGGAGAAAACACTATAGCACCATATGTAAACATTTACAATTGCTGGAAACGAGAGCATTAAAATTTTGACATATCAAGAAAACTCTTGAATATTACATATAACATCTTGTCTAAGATATGAAACAACATAGACAAGAAAAGATAGAGAACCTTCAGAGTGTGAGCTTTCGTTAATATCTGAATCAACTGAATCTAATGTATCAGAGTAAGTATTAAGATGGACCCCTTCATCAATGTCTTGCAACCCTAAAGCAAATGCTGCTGCCCGGCTTTTTCCCATCTCCAGCACAACTCTAGCCGCTGCATGGAGTACTGGCCTAGAAAAACTTCGAAAAGAACTCTCCAACCTAAAAAACAATTAAAGAAAGAAAAACCATGTTAAGGAACTCTCAAAATATGAACACTTTCATCAACCTGATCAACATAATCCACACATTATTGAAGCATTCTTCCATCCATTAAATCCATATCATGACTAACCGAGTCAACACAAATAGACTCTACGACACAAAAAAACTAAACACATTAAGGGTTAAATTTTTAGTTAACCTTCTCATTACAAGTTTAATGAGAGGTTGCGGACGCCTTGTCTTCTGTGATTTCTCTCTGGAAGCCTTTGGTGGAAGTGCATCATTCGATTCAGCGGCAGATCCCTTCGATGATACAGAAGGTGCTTCTGGCAACTTGAGAATTTCCCTGGTCAGACGGTACCATCCAGCAGCACGCTCTTCTGTCCTACAGGGAAAAAAGCTAAGGATAATTAATTGCTGGAAAACTAATAGATATCTAAAGAGAGGATACAAAAATGACATTAATGATTTGCCTATAAATTACGTCATCAAAAAATGGTGAAACAAGAAAACTTAAACTCAGTTGAATGTAAAATAATTTAGAAGATAAAGTAAACCTCTCTGTATTATCAGATCTGCACAATACGCATAAGATTGCCTCAAAACACACTCTTTCACTGGGATCCAGAAGAAGTTGATAAAGTACTAAGTTGAACTGAGATTTTATGTCCGGCCTCTCTACAAGTAGTTCCCAAGATGCCAATTACTTAATAGATTTGAGTAATAAACACCCCTTAAAGGACAAAACTTTCTAAACACTTACCATCCAGCGACCGAGCTCTAGATATTGTATGGCACAACCTGGCCAGTGACACTCTAGCAAGCACATCATGCAAATGTAGGACATCCTGCAAAGCCCCTGGTTCATATAAAAACCAAACATCTTAACAAAATGGACCAAAACAGTTAATGTAGTAAAAAGTAGAGTATATTGATAAAGTGCAACATAACTTCATACTATTGCTAGTAGAAAATAAAACCACAGTCATACTGTATCATTCATTTGGATCACCAAAGAAAAGAAATATAATTCAGTATCAGGAGCTCTTTTGCATGACCACACGGAATTAGATGAGCCTGAACTGCCATAATTCTAAGAAGCTCAAATTACAAAAGAGTTGACATGTATAGCTGATGAATCCAACCTGCATAATTAATGCACCTTGGGAATGACTAATGTCAAAGTCAATTTCAACCGTTAAAAGTGCATTCATCAATGAATCACAATTTGAGTATGAATTTTTGTCAAAAAATATGTTGCAATAGAATCTAACACTAGAGATATAGCATTATCGGAAGACCAAGGTTCTTTTTCTTTCATGGATTTGTATATATATAAAATGGAGAAAATGGAGATATTACGTCCTATAATTGCTTCCTGCATATATCTATAACCCCCTTGGGCACAATTCATCTATTACCAATATGGTGACTTCATCTTCTTAGTTGGTATGCGATCATAAGCATATTAGGACTAAAATGCTAGAGAGATTGCAGAATGTGCCTTGGGCTCATTAGGAATTTCCTCCAACAAATTGAGAAATGACAGAAGACATTGGATTATTGAGAACTGCAGCATTTTTCATAAGATGTCACTCTTTAGAATCCCAATTAATGAAGCTAACATCTCATTTCCTGAACCTGAAAAATTGGTTTAGAAGGATAGAGTTCCAAGCTAAGGAACAATTTTGACTTGATATATCACTCTTAAGTGGAGGTGACACTAATGAAAAAAAGAACACAGATGTGGTTTTCTGGAAACTGACGGTTATGTTCCGGAAAGTTCAGAGAGAATTAATCACCTAATTTAAATTATCATATTGCTAGAAAATTAGAAATCATAGCTTGATTTGTTGATGGCTTCTAACTTTTGTTAGGTAAGCTCCCATCTCTTGCTATTAAATTCTCTTTGAGAACTTGTGCTTTTGTGGGAAACAATAACCTAGTAGTGTTATAAGATTGTGGTATGGCCATTCTGAGAAATGGAAGGCTTTTGAAGAGAAAAACAATGAGGTGACATTGTAACACAAGGATAGATTTTGGGCTACAACAAGGAGGTCCTACTTAAAATGTCAAGATGTACCTTCTTGTTCACCCTTCAGTATATTTGATTCATTAAATACAATACCATGATACTAATCAAAATGTGCAATATGGGAGAAATAAAAGTCCTTCTTTTCCCCTTTTTTCACTTACTACACACACACACACACACACACACAGAGAGAAAAATAAAATAAAATAAACAAAAACAAAAAAAGAATGAACCAGAAAAAATAAGAGAATGCTGGCAGTGAAGGAATAAATACCTCCAGGGAGAACAAGCTTTCCTGCAACAACATTATAAAGGTCAAAGTATTAGAAACATATGAACACTCAAACCTTAGTTCCATGATAACAAGAGATCAAAAATTCTTCTATTAACTAAACGCCATATGATGTCTAGAGTTTTAAATATAATCAGTCACCTAACGCCATTGCAACAGAATAAGGATCCCTTGTTGCCAAGTCAGAGAGTATTTCCAAAGCATGCCTCACGGCAACAGGATCAGCAAATGAAACCCTGCAGTTAAAGTACCATAAACCAAGAATAGTCTAAAATAAAGTGATACAATATTAAAATAGTATTTCCAAACAGACACTAATCATGAAATCATTAACAAGAGACCAAATATTAGAATCAAAAACAGAAACACAGAAAATATTCAATGTCAAAACTGAATCAAGGAAATCACTTAGAAAACATAGATGCGAAGTGCAGAAAAAATTCACAGGAGAAACTCAACACTAAAAAGACCACAAATTGGTGGATATTACCATCCCTGTCTTCAGGAGAATAGAATCACAACTAGAGAAGTGACAGAAAGGCAGCATTCAGTCCCCATCAAATCAGATAATTAATGATAAACCAACTTCTTGCATTGTGAAAGCAAAAGTTAAAAGGTGGGAGTGCTCATTGATCTAGGGGCTACTCATAACTTCATTTCTAGTGACGTTGTCAAGAAACTGTCATCGCCGTTGACAGCTACCAGCAGGAATTGTGTGTTGCTAGGTATATAGAAGCTGGTTAATAGGGAGGGGGTTTGTAAAAATGTGCAATTGCACTTGCAGGGGCTCACAATTGTGGAAAAATTTCTACCATTAGAGCTGGCTGGATCAGATCTGGTGTAGAAATTCTACATTTAATGATCTGATTTTTAGGAATCAGTGTTCTGATTTTTAGGAATCAATGTTCTGATTTTTAGGAATCAATTTCTGATTTTTAGGAATTAATGTTCTGATTTTTAGGAATTAATTTTCTGATTTTCAGGAATTAATTAGCTGAAATAAACAGATTTAGTCCTTGACTAAATCTGGTTGATTAGCTGTCTTTATTATATATCCCTTAATCAAAGGGATTATTATTTTCTTTCCTTATTTATGGGAGATTTTCTCCTATAAATTTCCTTGTTCCTTGTACTGGAAATTCATTCAGAAATAAAGTTAATACATTTTCTTTTCCCTAATTATCTTTATGGTATCAGAGCGGGAAATCTGATTTCTTCTCCCAAAAATGGTGAAATATGGGGCTGCCATGACAGGAGATAATCCTGAATCTCCAACTTCCGGCCAGTCCCATGAGACACCTCACTCTTTCTCCACCACTCTTTCCGGTGGTGATCTTTCTTCTCTTCATATCACAGCCCACAAGTTGGATGGAAAAAACTATCTACAGTGGGCACAATCTGTCAAAATTGTTATCTGCGGTCGGGGCAAACTTGGTTACATCACAGGTGAGCTTGCTGCTCCCTCCCCAAATAGTCCCATCTACAATACTTGGATGGCTGAAAATTCTATTGTTCTCGCATGGCTTATCAACTCCATGGAGCCCAAGATTAGTCGTCGCTATTTGTTCTTTAAAACGGCTAAAGAAGTCTGGGATGCAGCCCGCAGAATGTATTCAGATCTTGGCAATGCTTCCCAAATATTTGAACTCCGGTTAAAACTAAAAGCTTTAAAGCAAGGTACAAGTTCAGTTACTCAGTACTTTTCTGATCTCCAAGATTTATGGCAAGAACTTGACCTATTCAATAATGATGACTCATGTTGTGCTGAGTGTATTGTTAAACAACGGCGCAAGCTTGAAAATGAACGGGTGTTTGATTTTCTGGCTGGGCTAAATCGGAATCTTGATGAAGTTCGTGGTTGTGTGGTAGCTCGAGATCCTTTTCCTTCAACAGAGGAGGCATTTGCTGAAGTACGACGTGAAGAGGGACGTCGTAAGGTGATGTTATCTGATGATCCTTCTCCTCTCACCTCTAACTCAGAAGGATCTGCCTTGGTGTCCAAGAATTTTACTTCGAATTGAAGATCCAATCATGATCCACGCATGAACAAGCGAGGTGAACGACCTTGGTGTGATCACTGCAATCGACCTGGTCATACCCGTGAGAAGTGTTGGAAACTCCATGGCAAACCTCCAGATTGGAAGCCAAAGGGAGCAGCAGAAAGTCGTGGTTTTACCTCAGCCGGAGAAACGCCACAACCGACACCTGAGACAAATCTATTTAGCAAAGAACAGTTAGAACTGCTTAAAAAAATGTTCAGTTCCTCTTCAATAGCACCACAGTCCTCTCAACATGATCTTATTGCAAGCACAAGTTTGGTGGCGCAAAGAGGTAATCCTGTAGTAGCTTTTAAATCACATATGGAAACCTCAACTTCTTGGATAATAGACTCTGGTGCGTCGGATCACATGACTGGTAATGCTTCACTTTTTCATACATACAAACCCTATTCAGGAGACTTTATGGTGAGAATAGCTGATGGGTCTCTATCCAAGGTGGAAGGAATGGGTTCAGTGGTCATTTCCGATAATCTAACCCTAAAATCTGTCTTGTTGGTTCCCAAATTATCTTGCAGCCTATTGTCTATTAGTAAACTTACAAGGGATATGAACTGTGTTACTAAATTTTTCTCTACTCATTGTGAATTTCAGGACTTGGAATCGGGGAGGACGATTGGCAATGCTAAGGAGTGTGGTGGACTCTATCTTCTCAAGACTCATAGTAATCCTGATGAACAAACTCTATCTGCTAGTAGTGTGTCATTTCCTGGTTTGTCCAATAACGAAAATGCTATTATGTTGTGGCATTATAGATTAGGACATCCTAATTTTATTTATCTGAAAAAGTTGTTTCCCAGTTTATTCAATGATAAAACCATCAAACACTTTCAATGTGAGGCATGTCAAATTTCAAAACATGTGAGAAACAATTATCCAATCCAAGGTTATAAAACATCTCATCCTTTTTCAATCATTCATAGTGATATTTGGGGACCTTCTCGGAGAAGATTGAGGGTGGCATACTTAGTCTCAGCCATACTTAGTCTCAGCCATACTCAATCTGGGATCGGCATTTTATCAAGGAGAAGATTGAGGGTGGCATACTTAGTCTCAGCCATACTCCAACCAATCTTCAAATAGCTGATGTTCTTACAAAAGGCCTTCCAAGAATTAAATTCGAACTACTGATATCCAAGCTGGGAATGATTGACATTTACTCCCCAGCTTGAGGGGGAGTGTAGAAATTCTACATTTAATGATCTGATTTTTAGGAATCAATGTTCTGATTTTTAGGAATTAATGTTCTGATTTTTAGGAATTAATTTTCTGATTTTCAGGAATTAATTAGCTGAAATAAACAGATTTAGTCCTTGACTAAATCTGGTTGATTAGCTGTCTTTATTATATATCCCTTAATCAAAGGGATTATTATTTTCTTTCCTTATTTATGGGAGATTTTCTCCTATAAATTTCCTTGTTCCTTGTACTGGAAATTCATTCAGAAATAAAGTTAATACATTTTCTTTTCCCTAATTATCTTTATCTGGTACTTGGGATGTTGTGTTTGGAAAACTTGCGAGTGATCAAGTTTGATTGCAAGGCATTGACAATGAAGTTCAGGGTGGATGGGAAGAAGATATCACTGCAAGGAGATCCAAGCCTTTGCAAAATCCAGGCCTCTTTGCAATCTATGATGAAAGCAATATGAAATGGGGGGCAAGGAGTGTTGCTAGAACTGAATCCTTTAAAAGTGGAGTCAAATAACAAGCTTCCAAAATTTCTGGTCGAAGTAAGGGAGCTGCTCCATCGATTTGAATCAGTCTTTGAGATGCCACGAGGACTACCCCCTAGAAGGGAACATGAGCATGCTATTGTGTTGAAAGAAGGAGAACAACCAACGAGTGTTTATCCTCAAATTTAGAAGGATGAAATTGAGAAGCTTGTGCAGGAAATGATGGCAGCCAGTGTGATAAGGGCCAATAGTAGCCCATTTTCTAGTTCAGTGCTCTTATTTAAAAAAAAAAAAAAAAAAAAAGATGGAAGTTAGGGGTTCTGCGTAGTTTACAGGGCTTTAAACCAAGCTACCGTCCCTGATAAGTACCATATTCCTATCATTGATGAGTTACTAGATGAATTACATGGAGCATGTGTGTTTTCCAAACTAGATATTAAATCCGGGTACTATCAAATTCGAGTAAAACCAAAAGATATTCACAAGACTGCATTTCGCATGCATGATGAGCATTATGAGTTCTCGGTGATGCCTTTTGGGCTCACAAATGCACCATCGATATTTCAAGCCTTAGTGAATGATCTTTTTTAGGAAATTCTTAAGGAAGTTTGCGTTGGTTTTCTTTGACGATATCCTGGTTTACTGTAAGAGTATGGGGGATCATTTAAAAAATTTGGGAATGGTACTGGATGCACTTAGGCAGCATCAACTCTACGCCAACCAAAAAAAGTGCTTGTTTGCTCAAGATCGATTGGAGTATCTTGGCCAAGTTATTTTTAGGGATGGGGTGGCTATTGATATTTCCAAGCTCGAAGTGAAGCAACAATGGCCAACTCCTAGAAACTTGAAGAATTAAGAGGGTTTCTTGGCTTAACCGGATATTACAGAAAATTTGTCGAAGGCTATGGGAAAATAGCTCTTCCCTTGACAAAACAACTTAAAAAATATAACTTTGGATGGAATGAAGAGGTTAAGGGAGCTTTCTAGAAGTTAAAACAAGCTATGTCCACTATACCAGTTCTAGCTCTCCCTAATTTTAGCAAACCCTTTGTTATTGAGACATATGCATCCGGGGCTGGTTTGGGGGCTCTTCTGATGCTAGGGAAGCAACCAATAGCTTATTAGAGCCATGTACTACCTCAACGCTCTCAACTGAAATCAGTGTATGAGAGGGAATTGATGGCTATTGTGTTGGCAGTTCAAAAATGGAGAACGTATCTTTAGGGCAAAAAGTTTGTGGTCAGAACGGATCAAAGAAGCCTTAAATACCTACTTGAGCAACAGTTGGTTAGTGAGGAACACCAAAAATGGTTGTCTAAACTAATGGGTTATAACTTTGAAATCCATTACCGACCTGGCCTTGAAAACAAAGCCACGAATGCATTATCCCATCGCCCTGAATTGCTTGCTCTTTCTTTAACCCCGTCTTATGATTGTAGCATAATACAAAGGGAGATAGATGCAAATGATGAAGTAAGGCAGCTTAAAGAATCTATTTTGGCAGGAAAAGCAAATCAGGAGGGATATGTGGTCGTCGAAGGCCAGTTATTGTATAAGGGCAGAATGGTGCTGATTGATGGATTCCAACTTATTCCTAAATTGCTGAAAGAGTTCCATGACAGTCCGTTTGGAGGCCATTCAGGTCTGTTGAAGACGACTCAACAGATTTCAAAGGACTTTTATTGGAAAGGGATGAAGAAACAAATAAAAGCTTATGTGGAATCTTGTGAAGTTTGCCAACAAAATAAGTATTTGGCCTTTTCTCCAACTAGCCTTCTTCAGCCTATCTCTATTTCCAACCAAGTAAGGGAAGACCTCACAATGGACTTCCTGGAAGAATTGCCTAAATCGGAAGGGTATAAATCTATTCTCGTGGTAGTGGATCGTTTTGAGTAAATGTTGACATTTTTTACCTCTTAAGCATCCCTTCACTGCCCAATCAGTGACTGCTTTATTTATCAAGGGGGTGGTTCGGCTTCATGGCATACCCTGCTCTGTCATCACAGATCGAGATCGAGTGTTCCTTAGCTTGTTCTGGACATAATTGTTTAAAATGCAAGGAACCAAACTAAAACGTAGCACAGCTTATCACCCTCAATCTGATGGACAAATGAAGGTAGTCAACAGTTGTTTGGAGACTTATTTGAGGTGTTTTGTGGCTAAAAAACCAAACAGTGGGTTAAGTGGCTACCATGGGCTGAATATTGGTACAACACCTCCTACCACAATGCCGCCAAGACAACTCCGTTCAAACTGCCATATGGACGAGATCTACCTCCCTTAGTTCGATTCGGACATGGTTCTACTGTTGTGTCTACTGTGGAACAGTTATTGGAAGAAAGGGACGCAATGTTGGATGAACTAAAGCAACATCTTTAGGCTGGTCAAAACAGAATGAAATTCATAGCTGATGGCAAGCGTAGGGATGTCCATTTTCAAGTGGGGGATAAAGTCTATATGAAACTACAACCTTACCGCCAAAAGTCGTTGGCTGCTGGCAAGAATGGAAAGCTAAGCCCCAGATTCTACAGACCCTATTTGGTGGAAGCTAAGGTTGGGCAGGTTGCTTATAAACTACAACTACGAGCCAATGCTGCTATACATCCTGTTTTCCATGTTTCTCAACTCCGGAAGGCTGTGGGACCTAATCTGTTTCTTCCATTATTCCTTTACAACTTAATGCAGATATGGAAGTGGTGGTAGAGCCTAAAACTGTTCTAGGAATTAGGCAGAAAAGGGACAGCTTGGGTCCTAAAACAGAAGTGCTCATCAAGTGGAAAGGACTTTCAAATTTCGAAGCCACTTGGGAGAGCTTTGAGCTATTGCGACATCAATTTCCTCATTTCCACCTTGAGGACAAGGTGGATGCTTAGGCGGGGGATAATGATAGACCTATGTTGAAACCTCCAATTAAATTCACCTACTTTAGGTGCCAAAAGTAGGATTTATGTGAAGGGTAGGGAGGGAAATATTTATTTCTATTTTTCTTGTTCTATTTTCTGTTTTCAAATAAAGTCTGGAAGTTAGTTGTTGAGCTGGAGCGGGAGGGGTAGAGAATATTAAGGGAACACATGGAGAGAGGGGAGGAAATCAGTTAGAGAATTCTGTAGAGCTTAGCTCTTGGGAGAGCTGGCTGACCTCTTGAAGAGTCTGCTATCATATCTTTGCAATCAGTAATCATACTCTTATTAATTTCCAGAAAATTACTCCAAACTCTAGTTGTTGCTCTCATGATTTTTCTATTATCCTAGCTTAATACTTAGAATCAGCGCTTTGTGTTATGTGTGAGTGCATGTGCTGCTGAGTGAGAGCTAGAATCTTACCATAGACAAAGTGGCAGCACTGGCAGATAGGATCGCATACGCAATAGGATCTTGGCCTTTGAAGTACTTTGGATTACCTCTAGGTGATAACAAAAAAATTACTGAGTTTTAGGAATCCTATGGTAGAGGAAGTGGAAAAATGTCTTCAAGGGCGGAAAAGAGCTTGGTTGTCAAAAGGAAGAAGAATGACTCATATAAATTCTGATTTATTTAATCCCCCAATTTATTTTTTACCTCTATTTAGAATTTCTGGTGGTCTGGCATCTGGAATTGAGAAGTTAAGAAGAGATTTTTTTTGCAGGAAGGAATGAAAGCAAAGAAAAAGATGCACCTTATTAATTGGAAGTTGGTCTCTTGACCTGGATTCAAAGAGGGATAGCAATTGGTATGCGTTTAAAAGGAATGTTGCTCTTGTAGGAAGTGGTTGTGGATATTCCTCTGAAAATAAATTCTCTTTGGCATGAGGTTCTTAGAAGCATTCATGGGGTTCATGAAAACTTGTGGGATGAGGAGCAAAATTAGGAATCTGCCCAAGGAGGAAGGCTATTTCTCAAATCTACCTGGTATTTATAAGTCAATTGAAGTTACTTGTGGGGAATGGAACTAGACTCAGATTTTGGAAGGATTGAATAATTCGGAGATACCCCATTCGATTTGTTATTCCTAAGAATATATCTTCTTTCTAGATCTCAAAATGTCTGATTGAAAGCAGATTGGTGTGTTACAATAATTCATTTTGGTGGAATTTTGATTTTTCCAGGAACTTAAGTGATAGAGAAGTATGTGAGTTAACTACTCTTTTCACTCTAATTGACAGCATTACTTTGGATGAAAAGAAAGAAGAATATAGAGCTTGGAGGTTGGAATCCTCCAAACAATTTTCATTGAATTCTTTCTTTCCTCGGCTAATTGATTTAGAAGGCAAAAGTACCCCTTTAAGGTTCAATTTCTATCCTGGTAGGTAGCTCATGGAACACGTTCGATGTTATCCAATCTAAGTGGCTTGGAGTTTATCTATCTTCAAACTGGTGTGTCTTATGTAAGAAAGAATATGAAAGTGTGGGATCAATCGTTTCCACAATGCCCACTAGTCTTCATTTATGGTTTAAAGTTTTTGAGGAGGCAATATTAGTTCAGTCAAACCAAAGCATTGTGTAGTTTGTTTATTGAATTTCATTGTTGGGTGGAGGGGAGAAAGCTATAGTCCTTGGAGGTGTTGCATTTTGGCCACAATTCAAGTTACTTGGATGCAAAGGAACAAAAAGATCTTTGAAGGAGCTAAGGAGGAAGACTTAGAGACTCTTTGTTATAGAATTTATAAGCTTGCTTCTTTAAGGGCTTCGGTTACAAACTAATCCAAAGAAAATTCTTTTTCCTTTATTCAAGGGATTGGGCATCCATTTTTTATTAGCTTTTAGATGGCCGGATTGTTCTTGTATCATTGGTGTGGTTTTTTTAAATTATTTTGTTTTTCCAATGGACTTTTGGTTTACTTCTTGCAATATGTTCCATATTACTAAAAATTTGTCTTATCAAATATATACGCCATCAGCCTTTTTATTAGAAAGGTTATAGAATCCAACAACAGCCCCAATTTCAAACTCAGTACACATGCCAAGGGATTTCAGATTATATGAAATGAAAAAATAAATTTTAAAAAAAATGCTAGTATTGAATTCAAGAGAACAATAGGGTAATATTAATGTGCCAAATGCTGTCACAGTGAAAGAAAGAGCAAAACTTTCAACAAAATGAGGAAGAGTTTAATGTTTTTTAGGAAGAATTATGTATTTCGTTTCATAATTCACTTCTCTGTTTTACAGATGTGTTCTACAGACGCTCTGTTTCTTAACATAAAAGAATGACATTTTAATATCGATGTTCAGGAAGGCATTGAAAAAAAAAAAAAAGGAAAAAAAAAAGCCCTCCTTATGTACAAACTAAATGTCAAGTCTAATGTTAGTGTACCACATATCTTACCTAAATGCAAACATCATAGTGAAACTAATAAAGTTGAAGTGCCAATAGTATATATATGTTAGTTGAAAAACTAACCCCTGCACAGCACGATGAAGAAACGCCGGATTTCCTGGATCCAATGGAAGTCTCCTCAAAGCACTTAAGGCAGCATATTGCAAGTTACTCCGGACGATTGACTGATAAAAGACATCAACTATATGAATAAGTAAGAATGAAATAACTCATGCAAAAAGAAAACTAGGAAAAAGCATTCAGTGGCCTAGGTTCTATCAATATCTTGCTTTCTGATAGTCAAATCAGAACTAAGGCACCTACATGCGAGGATCTGCCAAAGTCAGAAACTGCTGATATAAAAAATGGAAGTTTCCAAAAGATGAGCCAAACACCAGAAAGCTTCTTGGGTTGAAAGACCAATTAGTAGCTAGAAAACCCATATGCACGCTTACATTTTTCAATTTATTGAAACCAGAATATCCCAAAAAGGAAAACAAAAGATATCACCGCAAAGTAGCTCTAAATTTGCCCTACACAACAATTGATTGTAGCATAGTAGACAATTTGGCTCTTCAACTGTTGTGTTACCCTAGTAATTAACAATCATAGGAGACTGACAAAAATTTACATAATATGCTAATTAGAAAAATGAAAATCTAAACAACCAAAAGATATAGACATAATTTCATAAACATTTAAAGCATTGTAATGGTAACAAACAAGCACAGAAGCCACAAATAATAATCATCATCATCATAAGCTGATATAATCCTACCTCTTTATCGCCACCTTTAGTTCCAAACATGCCCTTTTTACGTTTTTGAGGAACATCAGCAACCTGAACATCAACAGGAATATCTAAAGCATTATGTGCAAGTAAATTTCAATGAAACAAGAAAAGCACCAAGATAAAGGAACTATGACAGAAACAATATAACATTAATATAAACTTCTTCTGTGTGGGAAACAATGTCAGTTCATGTAATTGTCACAAATCACTTATATAAAATAAAAACCAACTCAAAAATATCATGAACAAACAAAATTTCTCATCTAGATTTGCTTCCCTCCACAAGCGGCACCACAGAAGAGGTAATCCTACATGTTGTCCAAAAGGTGGAAACAATTGACCATTTACCAGCTAAACGCCTCTATCAAACCCTACTTTTTATTTCCCAAACCTCCCTTAGCAATAAACCTAATAAGTAATCAGATACAAAATCCTGCACCAATATCACATAGCCATTGACAAGCAAGATGGTACTATTTTCTTGTTAACAACCGTAAATCAATTTCGACAATAGTCAAATGCATCATAGAGAAGTCAGAAGAATTACATTACTACTTCAAAAGGCAAACCAACACAAACAATCTTTCCGTGAAGTACAAATATAGGGTTAATTTAAATACAGTTATCAAACGTAAAAATCCTTGCTAATAATATTGTTAAACAATAATCATATGAAAAAAACACAATATTCTCTCGCATACTAATGGAAAAATTAGAGCGCAAACCTTATCAAGAATACCGAACACGATTTCGTACAACTTCGACAAAATATCAGTGTTACTTGAAGGAGCATATGTTAGAGCCTTTAAAGCTTGTAGTCTCCGAGCATGAACTTCAAAGATAATAAAGTAAAAGTCAAATACCATCACCTTCTACGTCAAAAAGGACTTTTTCTGGTCTTGGAAATCAAGTATGAGAACAAAAACAAATATATCCATATACCACCACATATCAACTTCACATCATTCACTATTTTTGTATCAATCAAGAGATATCACATAAAAAAAGGCTACAATAAATATTTGAGGAACCTAGCAAAAATGCAATACTGATATGTGATGACACCTTTATATTCGCCAGGAATTTGCTATTTAAGCTACAAAGCCAATATGCAATAATAAATAGAAGAATTGATGAATTAACCATATTTGTTCTCTCTTCTTTTAATGGGAAATAGAAAAGGATAATGTATTAATGTACACTAGTAGATCAATTATATTTAAGTCATTGGGTCACCCTTGAAAGGGAAAAAATCTATAAAATAAATAAACTCATAATTCTGTATATGCTGTGAAGAAATAAAGTTAATTGAAGTGTAGCTACACGGAACAATGCCAGAAACTTTAAGGAAAAGGATTTTGATTTCAGCTAAAAACCCTATACGTGAATAAGGAAAAACAAAATGCCTTGGAAGTCTTTTGAATTGAACCACAGTGAAGTAAAACTCACAAAACACAAGTAAATTCTCCTTTTGCATCTTCAGAAAAGCTACTATTTCTTCACACCAAATGACAAAAAAAGAGCTAGAACCACACATTTCCAATGCTTTTGGACCTCCTTCCTAATCACAATATCCATTTTCACCATTAAATTACAATGATAATGCATTCTTGATTATCATGTCATGCTCAAGTCCTGTAACTATTAGTAAAAAGATGGCTCAAATTGACAAAGAAATTGAGGATATATCTTTCTGCTTTATTTTGAGATAAAGCAAGAGAAGAAACGCCCGACCAAACTGTTGAAAATTTCTAAACGTAAATGAGTGGTAACAGTTTAATAAACCTCTCCAAAACAAAAATTATCCAGGGAACAGGAAATAACAGCCAACAGTACTACAAGCAAAAAGAAATTTGCACATACAAAACTAATCACTCCAAAAAGAGGTCTGCAAGATGTATTCTAAGCTGAGATTAGTTGTAAAAGGCAAGTTGCACTGCAATAAATTACATACATATCACAGTATATTGCTTGTGAAGCATGTAATGGTATTCTAACAACTAAAACAATCACATAAAGAGGATTGAAACATCCCGCAAAACTAAGAAACCATTTTAAAATCACATATTCAAACATCATGCAAAAATAAGAAACCACTTTACATTCGACATCAGCATTTGAAGCTTCTGTTGTAAGCTGATCAACTATTCTTGGAACGACATCAGCTCTAGTCACCCCTCCACCAGCATCTATGTCAGCAAGGGCATCCCAGTTTGGAGTGGGGATCCCACCACCTGGACTTAAGCCTTGAGAGTCAGTATCTGATAAAATTCTGGCCAAGTAATAATAGACATAGCGTAGGACACTTCTTTCTTCACACTGCTGATCAAGCTGTACATTATATTAAAAAGAAAAGACATCAGTTGCAATAGATATATTTAATAACTTATTGGTTTCTCAAAATTGACTCTGAGTCTAAATTCCTCAAATAGAAATAAAATTAATTTTTTTAAAAAATCACTCAATGCCAAACAAAGGGCTCAAAGAACAATCCTAGAGAGGCCTCTACCCATCTAGGGACTCACACTGGTCTCCCATCCTTGGAGAGACCTGTTGGTAGTTCCTAGTCAGTGTCTCATCAAGGTAGTAAACCTCTAAGCCCAGTATTAACGATACCCGCAACAAGGCACAATTGAGGAATGAGCATCCACTTTTTCAAACTTCAATTCTAGTAACACCAAATGAGTGCCACTGTTGCCGCACTGAGGATCCCATAACAGCTCATCATCCTTGACATATTTTGATGTCAGATCAAGCGACCAATGAAAAATATATAGAGGATATAGTTATAGGGATCCAAGTCATCGACTTTAAGGAGGCAGATGCAGGCAAAGAGTATGGCATAAAATAAAGAACAAGATTGAACAGCCAGTTATAAGACAAAAAAAACATGCGGTTTCTCCCAAAAACAGAATTTCGTATAGAAATCATGCAAGCTCAGGTTCCAATTCTAGACCAGAGTACTAGTATAATAAATTATTTTCCATATTTACAAATTCATTCACACGAAAACAAACATAAAAATGAAAATAATCCAAAGTTTCAGGTGCCCTATTATGTTAATCAATTGCACAAAACAAAGTAAACTTCTTAGCTAGAGAGAAGAGCATAAGAAAAAACATACCATGAGAAGAGATGGTGCCAAGGAAGGATCAACAGAATTGTAGACAGCGAGCTTCGGAAACACATGGTGCACTAATTGCTTCTGAGAACTTTTCTATTCACAAGAATGGTAGTAAACATTTAGAGAAGTCGCAAAGTAAAATAGTTAAATTGAGAAGTAAAACAAAATTTTAAAAATATTGAACCTGATCTGAAGTAGCAGCTAGTTCATGAATACTCCTCGCGAGTTGTGCATACGAAACCGGCTGCAATTGAATTCAAATCCATTCATATATACACTAGAGAGCGAGAAAGAAAGCGCAGGAGGGATGAGATGAGGAAACCTTCTTCTTCTGCTTTTGCTTCTGCGGCATGATATTACCACGGACGGGATTCAAGACGGCCTTGGCGGCAGAAACAGTGTCGTTCTGGATCTGCACGAGCGCGGCTCTCTTCGATTTCTTCTCTCCCAATGTAGTCTTCATCGGAATCCCTCCGCCTGTATAGACCGATGGCGGTGCCATGGGAGTCGAGGTAGGAGGAGCAGCCGCGGTGGAGGAGGCGGAGGAGCCGGAGGGGGCGGACGTGGTAGCCGAAGCGGTGGAGGGATCGGCGGTGATGAGATCCATCAACGTGGTGCCGGAAGAATCCTGAAATGAAATGAAATGAAATGCGAAGAGAAATGAGGTGAAAAAGAATTGGACCTGGGAAGGGAAGAGAATTCAATTCAGCTATTATTTCTAGTTACCGCCATCATTGTGTTGCGGATGGATGGGTAGTCAGTTCAGTTGATTTGGGTTGGGTTGGTGGGCTGATTGGATGGTTTGAGAAGAGACAGAGGAACCGCAGGAGGAGAAATTATTAATTTCAGTCAGTCAGAGTCAGAGAACAACATTCTTATCCCACAACTCTCAACTTCAACTAGCACATGCCATGGCTTGCCTTTTCCTCTTCCTTTTCCCCGGTGTTCTTCCCAAAAAGTGAGGCCGAGATTTATATTCCGAGGACGCTTTTGTAAATTGACCAAACTTCGATGCCCTGAAACTTTTTCGTGCGTTTTTTAACGGGTATGACTACAGTGTCACGGATGGATGTATTGATACGTTAATTTTTTTAATTTATATAAAAATTATAAATAAATATATAAAAATTATTAATATAATTTTTATATATTTATCATAAAAATTATAAATAATTTATAAAACTGTAGATGAGTGTGTAAGAATTATAAATAAATATATAAAAATCATATTTATAATTTTTACATATTTATTTATAATTTTTATATATTCATTGATAATATTTACACATTTATTTATAACTTTTTTATAATTTTAAAATTTGATATACTGATATATCAGGTATACAGTAACCACACCCGTTTTTAACACTCTTTTGAAATCTCAACGTCTTTTCCACCTTCCATAAGTAACTAAATATGATTTTTATATATTTATTTATAATTCTTATATATTCATTGATAATATTTACATATTTATTTATAACTTTTTTATAATTTTAAAATTTGATATACCGATATATCAGGTTTACAGTAACCACACCCGTTTTTAACACTCTTTTGAAATCTCAACGTCTTTTCCACCTTCCATAAGTAACTAGCAAAGTAGCAAAAATGAGATTGCCCAAAACCAAACATTAACACTTGACAATATATAACAAAGTTGCCTTTAGTTATGAATTTTATATTTTTATCTTAAATTTTTTTTAATTTAAATTAGAAGATTTGTTTATACACTTTTCACAAATCAAGATTAGGTTTTTTAAGTTAGGAAATCGACTACTAAACATAGGCGATCGTTAACTTAGCTTACAAAATCTAAATGAACAATTATGGTTGTTTGATAGTAATTCTCTAACGTTGAAGTTAGAACCTTGTTTTACTAAATTTCCAGAGATAGAAGCTTTCAAAATGGAGAAATCTAGAGAACGTAATGTTTAAGAAAGAATGCATACTTGAGCTTTGGATGTGAAACTTCATATAACCGGCGGTCTACTTTGGAACAAGAGTGGAGCCATTAAGGAACCATTGGGGGCAATTGCCGATACAGAATTTAAAAATTTTCTTAAATTTTCCTATAGTTTGAATTTTAACACAACAAACCTTTTCAATGTTTTGAAGCATGTGTTTTTATTTCTAAAATGATTTTAAATTCCTAACATTGAGAATATAATGTTTAAGTAAAGGATATGTGCTGTAATGAATTCTAAAAATGAAATTCTAAAAATGATTTCAAGAATATGTGTTTAGAAATGAATTTTAAAAACGAAATTTTAGAAACTAATACAAGATATGTGTTTGGGAAGGAATACTTAAAATGAGATTGTAAAAACAAAAACAAAAATATGCACTTGCAAATGACTTTTGAAAATAATTTTTTAAAAATTTTGTAAACAAATAGATTAATAACACAGATTATCTAGGCCCATAATCTGAGTCTTCTAATGACCTCTCTTAATGCTTATATAAACCATCTTGATCTTCTCTCAAAGTATGCACATTTATCTAAACTCACTCTCTCTAGATACTTTATTCTCTTGAGCTTCTCTTTCTAGAGAGCTCAATTAGAGAATTCTGGTGTGCTAGAAATTTACTTGAGCATTGGAGGATTCTCGCTAGCATCACTATCGACACCCTTGATCGCTTTCTATGTTTTCAAGACCTTGACCCGACGATCTACTCGAAGCCCAACCCGTTTTTCGACCAGGCAAAAATCGTGCATCAACAGTTAGCATCATCTGTGGGAATATCCTCACCAAAAGCCCTCAATGTGCCACAACCCAACCCATTGGGTGGCCTGTTAACATTGGGTCCAAATCAAGGATGTTGACTTTGCCCTACACCTCTTGTGTGGTAGATTGGCTTGTAGCTTGTGAGAGGAATTGCTACTTTCCTTTCTCAAATGAGGGTCATTTTTAGGACAAAATCGTGCGAGCTCTACAACTTTTTTTCAATGAATATGTAAAAGTTGTAAATGAGTTTGTAAAGTTGTAAATTAGTATGTGAAAATTGTAAATAAATATATAAAAGTCAAGTTTACAACTTTTACGTACTTATTTATAATTTTTACACACTTATTGATAACACTTATACATTTATTTATAACTTTTATACAATTTTGAAACTTGAAGTATCAATACAGCAGGTGTACCGTAGCCATACCCGACATGCAAACACACACGCCCGTTCTCTCTCTTGTCATAAACCAATTATTAATACCATGTCTACTCCCAATGAATTAAGTAGAATTGATTCACTTTCAGATATGTTAAGTTACAGTTAGGCTAAATCTATAATCTTTTATTTGATCTATTCTTGTATCTGTAATTCTTTCATTTAATTAATTATTTATTTTTACAAGGTTATTAACAAATCCATTAAGTTTATCTAATTGAAATAAAAATTTAAATGGTTATTGATTATGAAATTTAATTAATTTGATGACAATTCATTATTTTGATGGCAAATTAATCTTACTAGATATAATGTGATTGACTCCTAAATATTTTAATATAGCAAAATCTAATTATTCAGGAAAAACTTAATTTATTGACCACATACTCAACGTAATCAATTAACAAATTGATATAATAATAGGCAATTATTATAATATCGCGACAATTTACAATTTATTTTCCTATTTGTATATAGGGAATTAATTCTTTCTGGATATAATAAATAATTAGTAATTTACTGATCAATTTCATGTTGTATAATCTTAGATTGAAAGGAATTAGTTCAACATAATCAAATCAATTATTTATTGTACAATGGTAATTAATAACTCACTTGAGATATTATTTCTATTATATAATGATATTAATTTGTGATTAATTTAATATTCTATGATCTTAAAAGACAAATAATTAGTTTATTAATTACCATAAAATAATTAGTTTATTAATCTTATATTTGTTGTAATTAATTCGTAATGGACTATTATTATAATAAAATTATGGAAAAAATTAATCATTTTTGTAGAAAATTAATTCATGCCCTATATTTTTTCAAAAATTCAAAATTTGAAAAATATTGTTTTTAGCCTTTTTGGCCGGCTATCGATGAATCTGTGCATGCAGCGTCACCACCGAACCAACGGAGTCCTTTGTTCCTAATCTGTCTAACAATTAAGAGTTTTATCGACATAGAGTGCACTATTTCACCTTAAAAGGCAAAGATAGCAACGACCACCGCATGTATTTCCACCATTCGCGGCTAAACAAACAAACGTATGCCAGGACGAGCTACATAGTGTGGTAGATCGCCTACATAGTGTGGTAGTTCGCCATCAGTTAATTTCATCAATGTTGGTGGTGGCTACATACACGACCTTGAGTGGTTGCCGGCAGCGGTGGTTGGTGGTTGGGCTGATTGACTGAGACGGATTGTTTTTGTAATTTTTGTAACTTAATTATTTATTTACATAAAGTTTTATAAAATTATATATAATTTTCAATATTTTTAATTCAATAAATAATTTAATCCAATTTATTATAATTCAGTATGCATTTTAATCTCTATTGTTGAACTCATGAAAATTTAATTACATCTTTATTTCTCATTAAATATATTAGTTGAATTTTTAAAAAAACTCCAATTTGTCAGGCATATAATCTTCAATCTAATTAATGTTAATTTTATTAAGTATATAATCTTTCTAATTAACCTTAATTAAAAAGCTTCTATCGTATATATATGATATCAATATTCAATTTACTCATCCAATTTGAAGTAATATGATGAGTAAGTTTAGTTTTATGTAATTTAGAGTTGTTGTGTGTTATTGTCTTTATTAGTTTCGATTCGAAAAAAAAAATTGTGGAAAAACCTGAGAATGGCAGAATATGGGGTTTCCTTAACTCTTGAAACGCATTCTCTCTAAATAAATCTGTAATTTGTTTATTTTATGTTATTTGAAGTGTCTTGTTTCTTGTTTTGTTCTTCATAATAAAGGTATATAGGCTGGAAACCTTAAGTCTGCGGGCTACTGGTCTTAAGGATTGTTGAAATATACAATCTTGACTCAGGTGTAACAACGCCACGTACCTCTTTTTGTGGGTCGATGATAAGATAATGATTATTGACACCGATTAATGGTTATTCTTTCCAAACTAAGTTTAATTATATTAAATTGATTAACAATCTTTCAAATCTCTAAACAAACAAAAATTTGTAACAAAATTAGAAGAAGAAGGAATTTCTAAGGAAGAATTTAGAGATTTAGTCTTTGCTATCTCTTGACAAAATGATATTTTGAACTTTTGTATTGTTTTCAAGGATTTGAAAACTTCTTTTTTGAATGCTTATCTCGTCTGCAATTACAAAAGGACTAATCAGAACAACCAAATTCTTAAGGCTTTTTTGTTGCAGTACTTTGTAAGAGAAATTTTCTTAATTTGCTTCATGTGTTTCTTGAAATCTTAATTAAGACAATGAGTTTGAATCACTTCAATAGCTAATTGATACAGGCTAGCAACACTGAAGGGAGAATCTATTACACCATCAACTTTTAGCCTTGCCTTAAGCATTTCTACAACTGGGCCTAGCATATGGAGAACCAATGCTCTTTTGATTGTGTCTGTCAGCTTGTTGAACTTGAAAATAAAGAGATTCTCGCTTGAGAAAACATTTCTCAAGCAATTTGACATCACAACATTTATTTTGCAAATATTCTTTTTCTGCAATCTCACTTTCATGATCACGAGTGCCAAAAAAAGGAGCAACCATATATTTGATTAATTCATTATATAGCTGATCATGACCCACAATATACTCTTTTTCTGGCTGAGTAAAAGTGTCTGCCCACTATCCTCTCAAGGATCCAATAAATCATACAATAAGTCTAAGAGCATGATAGGTGTCTATTTATGTATCATTTTCATATCAATTCATCTATATTTCTTTGCTATATTCCTTGGTATTTTTATGTTTTTGTGTGGTTTTGATATTTGTAGGAGTTTTGGAGCAACTTGCACAAAAATGGAGTAAAACCCTTCATTTTCACCTCTGCTAGTCAACCATCTTCTCGGATTTAATTGTATTGATATACAATGAACCCGATGACATATTATATACCGTTGGAAAGCTCTCGAAGTCTATTTTCTGGAGAAATTTACGGTTTATAAATCCATTCAGTGTACCAAAAGTTGTAATCAAAACAGTGTGAGAAGTATAGAAATGTAATTCCACAAATCACTGTAGCATGTATAATACGAGACACTGTAGCAGTTACTGTAGCAGAGTATTTAAACACATTTTAGGGTTTTATTTTCATAACTTGAAGAGGGGAGAACGTGGTGGAGGCTGCAGCTCTGGAATTCTTTCATCTCTTGGAGTTCTTGAAGGAGAAAGGAAGCTTGGAAAGAGGAAGAACTACAATCCAAAGAGAATTACATCAAATTTGCTAAGTTTTTCCCTTCCCTTTCATTTTCTGGAATGTCTCCATGTTGTATTGTATTTACCACGTTCTTAAACATGTGTAACTGAATCTGAATTGGTTGAGGGTGATTTCAAAGCCCCTGATATGGTTTTTGTAAGTTGATTGTGCAAGAAGTTGTTATCCAATTCTCTAATTGAAGTTGCTTGTATTTTCCTATATCTAATGCTTATGATTGCTTGCTGGATTGTATTTCGAATGGCCAACTGAATATAATCTGGTTGTTGTCTATTGCTAGACTAGAAATCTTGATCCGTAATTGTCTTGAATTTCTAATCATTAGTAGCAAAATTGTGATCAGAGATTGCAATTGGAGAATATAACCTAAGTTAAATAATCCGAGCTTGTGTGTTTATTGCTTAGATCAACCTGTCTTTCTTTTCATAATGCATCCATTGAATTAAATTTAGAGAGCTTGTTCTAGGTTGTTTAATGGATAGAGATTAAGTAAAGAGCCTATTTTATTTAACAACAAAGTAAGGAAAGATTGGGATAACAGAGCTTGTTGTTATCTACGGTTGATAACTTCAATGCTGTAATTGGATGACAATTCTACGATTAATTCGCAAATCCATATCTTGTGGTAGAGAAGGATCCCTTAACCAGGTTTCTCTCATTGAGTTTTCACTCCAATTAACTTTCTGTTTTGTTATTCTTTACTTGCATTAATATTTCATCTAGTTAATCAATCAACAAAACCCCCCTCATTTAGTTTATTGTTGCTTTCGAATAACAAATTCAATTAGAATCAATCCTCGTGGGAACGATATCTTACTCATCACTTTATTACTTGTGTGACTAGTATACTTGCTAGTTTCGAACGCATCAGAGCAACTGCTCTTCTAGTAAGATATGGAGCATGTTGAATTTCACCTTTTACCCTAGCTAGCATCTTTTCAAAATATGTTGGTCTTTCTTCTAGTTTTAGACCATAATATTCCAAAAAGTTTTTATTGTTGGAGCGTTGGACACTTGAACTTGTACATCCAGTTCTTCTTGATTTTCTTGATGTTGATTGACAGCAACATTTGATATAGAAGAGATCAAGTACTCATCTCTAGCCTAAAATGAGGATTCCTTTGCCTGAATCTTCTAGCGATGTCAACATATGTTGGTGTTGTAGGAATATGAGACTTCTCCTTCATTACTGGTTCAACAATTGAGGAAGAGGAAGAATCTAAGGAATCGTTTGATCCATATGATTATCATATTGATCATCATCCTATCCAAAGGCATGAATAGGCCAAGGTTGCACATGTGGCATATCATAGTTTCTCAAGAATCCTTTGATATTATTGCTAGTAGGACTTTCTTCCCAAACATCAGATGATTTGCTTGGTTTGTCTTTCATCCAAGAAATCTTCTTTTTCTTCTTTTTTTCAAAATATCTACGTTGTTCCTCACAAATTTGCTAAAGATATTAGTCACTGTCAATACCAGTACTGACAAGCATGTTGATAGGACAAGGCCTTTCATGAGCATCTAAAAGTTGCTTGACTATAAGCCTATGAACTTTCTTTACTCGCCTATGTATCTCAAGAAGTTCTTGGTTTATCTACTTTTGCTACCCAGATATCGATTATAGTGCTCTATTCTGTTCCAATTGGGCCAAACTCTATTGGATTAAGCTTTTGAATAACCCAACTTCCAGCAATATAATTTCTAGAAGCATTAGAGACAAAATCATTTTCTAGAAATTTAGTGAAACAACCCACTCTTTAGTCCACTTATAAGAAGCCCAAGCCCAGCAACCCACATAGACTCCAGCCCAGCCCACACACACACCAACCCAGCCCCTTAGCATAATTATATAAACACAAGAGAGGAAAAAAAGAGATGGAATTATAGAGAAGAAGAAGGAAGAATCGAGAGAAAGAGGGAGAAAGCTAAGGAGAAGAGGCTATCGGGTTGGGTGAAGGGGAGAAATCAAGTTAGTTTCATCATCTCTAAGCAATACCAAGTGCTTTTTGTGTGTTTTTCACTAAGAAATTGAAATTAAGAAGATGTTTGGATGTTTTAGAATTTTTAGAGAGAGAAGGAAGATCGAGATGAAATTGAAAGTCTCATCCAAGGTATTTCATCCTTCTCTTGATGTTTATTATTGGTTTTGTTGAAATTTTAAGGTTTAAGATGCAGAGATGAAACCTAGGGTTCTATGAACAATAGAATTTTTGTAACTTTATATAGTTTATTGGCTTCGAATTCGATTCTCAAATTTATATATGTTAAAATAGATAGCCCAAGGGTTTGTTTAAAATTAGTTTCACTAAAAAATGTTAAGTATGCAATTTTATATGAATTTTCGAAATCCACTGTTCAATACTGGAATTTCAGTTTTTCTATAGAAGATCAGTTTTGGGTAAAATATTTGAGGTATCTAAAGGTCTCACAAAATTATATAATTTTGTATATTTGTTTGTCTTTATGTCTAGTTTAAATCTAAAGAGTTTTGTGATTTTAGAAATTTACCATGAATTGTTATATACTTTTAAATAGAGGGAGGTCAATTCTGGAAATAGCTTTACAGAATTGTTGTGTTTGAGAACTTAAATTAATTGAGGCACGTAATGAGTTTAGAATGCTATTAAATTTTATATGGTGTTAAATATGTATATGTAAAAGGCATGTGTGAAATATTAGACAATTTAGAGAAGTAAATTATTTACTAAAAATTAGAGAAACAACAATGCTCTATTTTGGAAGTCTGAAAATGGAGTTAATTGGTATTAATTAAACTAAGATGTGAAGTTGCTTAAGGGAATTTTAAACATTCAAGTTGATTAGGGGTTGAATATGATATGATCAGTTTTCTTTTTTATTTTATGATTAGGACAATAAGAATTTTATTTAAAGGTGAAATGAGATGATGAGCTATTTGGAAACATCGTTTGGATATACAACGAAGCTCAAGTTTCGTCTCAAGACTTGTGAGTTGAAAAGTATTTTATTTTATGGGTTTCAATGATTTCTCTAAATGCTATTTATATGGATATGTTAGAAAGTTTTAGAGAGATTAGAAGATTTATTTCTCTAGATAAATTGAGAAATATACTTAGTATTTACTTAGTGATGTTTATTTAGCATTTTATAGAATTAGTGAGAATTTTAGCGAACTTAGAAGAATTCAAGCTAGTTTTCTATAGTATTTCTTGAAGGTATATGGCCCTATTTATTGTACTTGCTCTTAATTATTAAGATGTTTCAAAGCTAGTTTTCAAAATAGTTCTAGACATGATTTTTAGTTTCAAAAATAGTTTTTAACAAAGATATAACATTTTAAAAGGAAAAATTCAGACTTTATATTTAAAGTGCTTTTTAGTTTATCAAAAGAATATATTTTTACAATTTTAGAGAAAGTGCTAAAGCATGATATTTAAAGTTTTCATAGCAATTTGATTCAAGGATTTCTTAAAGTATTTGGAATTACTCTTTTAGATATTTATCATGGATTTCAAAGAATTCAAATATTTTCAGTTTCAACTGACATAAGTTTTTCAGATTTTGATCAATTTGCATGAAAAGCAAAGGTTTAGCATATGAAGTAATTTCGGAAAGAAACCAATTTTAGCAAAAATAGGAAAGTTTAGTTAGGTTATACTAAGCTAGTACCCTGCTCACTTAGACAGTGGACAACATATTCAGACAAATAGTTATACAGATAGAGGCCTTTGAGACTCGTTCAAACACGCATAAAGGCTTTGAGCTGTGTGATTTGGGTGCTTTAGCCCTTTGGAGGCAGCTCTGTGCATGCGTATAACCAGTTTAGTAAGCCTGTCTGATGTTAGATTTCACCAGGTATATATATCTCCACTTGTGTGATGTTAGATCTCACTAGGTGTGAGGAGTTTCAGATAGGCCTATGCGGTATTAGATTCACCAAGTATGATCAGACAGCTTAAAGGTTACTTGTTTAGTATATCAACATGCGTTTTAAATATTTTTATATAAATTAAGAAAGTAAGAGTTCAGAAAAGATGCATATTTAGCAAATTTATATAAATTTCCCTAAAATTTTTCGAAATAATTTTATGATGATAGTTTATACATTCTCAGCAGCCTCATTATTTTATAGTCCTATAAAAAATAAAGCTTAATTCTTTCCATGAGTTACAAAAGTTTCTTAAAAGAAGATTTTACTGTGTTTTTTGTTTCCAATAGCATTTGAACAAATGTTTTAACATGATTATCAAGAGTTTTTTTTTTATATGAATGAGAGATGCATTATTTTATAGTTTTAAGGATAGACAACAAGAAGAAGTATTTTGATGAACTTAGTCATTCAATAGTTATTTATTCTAAAGTTTTATAAAACATTCAACGATATGTTATTTTATTATATCCCAATTATTAGAAGCTTTTATAAAGATTTTTCAATAGATCAAAGATTTTTTATAATAAAATCTTTTTTATTAATTTACAGATATATCCTTATCCCAACTTACTAAGTTTTATACTCACCTCCTTTTTCTTTTTAAAACCTTTCCCCACAGGTGAAAATAAGGTGTGATCTAGATAACAAGTCTCGAGGTCAAGCAGCGTGATGGTGTAAGAATATACTTAATTTTGTTATTAAGATTGTAATAGTTATGTAGGAAAATTTTTATTAGCTATTCTAATTAGAGTTTTGTTGTATATTTATTGAATTATTCTCAATTTTGTTTCATGAAAAACACAATTGATAACTAATAGTTCTAGTCCACAGTTTAGACACGATTCACCCATGTAGCTAGGGACGGATTGTGTCATTTAGACTATTATATCATTTATACAGTTATAATATGGATATTATTCTAGGATGCTTCCTTATCTTTAAGGAATCTCCTTTACACGTTACTACACACATCACCTTACTTTATATCACAACACCCTACTTTATAACTCATACCTTATCCCTATCATCATTATACTAGACACTTTACTATCTATATCATTATTACAAAGCATGACTCATCACATAGTATTTTTTTTTCATTCACCTTTCATCCTAAAGTTTTGCTTTTATCGTTCTCGATCCTCTCACTCAAAACTCTCATGTTCTCATACTAAGAAAATATTTTACATTGGTAACCTCTACTTAACACAAAACTATCGTATCCTTTATAAAGCTACAATAAGGATACTATTTTAGGATATTTCCTTATCTTTAAAGAATCTCTTTCATATGTTGCTACACACCTCACCTTACTTTATATCACAACGCTCTACTTTACATCTTATACCTTATCACTATCATCATTACATTAGACACCTTAGTATCTATATCATTATTACAAAACATGACTCATCATATATATTATTACTTCTACTTTATGCTACAAATTCTTTAAGAGAGAGATAAAATTGAAACTTTTTTATGGCATTGAGAACGGCTAGGACTTCTTTTTTGGAAGAAGGATAGTGTTGTTGTGAGTCTGTAAACTGTCCAGTTTTATAGGCATAGATATGCCTATAGTCTCCTTCCTGTTCAGCATATATATAAAATCAGACCATAATATAATTTTGTCTAAAATTAAAAAAGAAATTAATGTTTACCTCATCCAATACTCATATATTTGATATTAGGTGGGATTAGAATTCATTTATCCCTTTCAATAGAATAGTATAACTATCTTATTTGAAATTAATCTGATCTCACACAATAGCTTAGTATGTTTGAATTAGTAATT